>JASFAX010003035.1:0-43841 GCA_030737875.1 Allium sativum
AAAGCTAGTGCATTCCTTTGCGAGTGACCCTAGCGGAGGCGGGGTGTTACATTTGGTATCAGAGCAGAAGGTTACCAGACTGGGCAAAAGTTTTTAAAGACCTTCTGAAAACTATTTGAAAATCGTTTATAAAGAAGCATTTTTCAAGAAAGTTTTCTTTTAAAAAGAAAAGGCTATTCCCCAAAGGCCATTAGCATTATCCTTGTTTCCTTGATTGAATCTCTTTTCCTTTCTTTCCTCCATCTGTAGTCACAGTGGTTTTAACTGCGACTAGTCTTTTCTATCTACGAAAGTGCTTTCCATGCGATGGAGGTGGTTCTCGAGAGACCAGTGGCCGCGTTATAAGAAAGGATAGTGAGAAAGAGGATAAAGGATGCGAGTTTAAGGATGAACAACTTGTTGGTATGGCTCAACCCAGAATGAGAGAGAAAGATGAACAATGAAACCCATGACGAGAGAGTACCTTTGGCATGATGGAACGGGACGGATAGTTGAGTATCATGGGACAAGGACAAGATCATCGGGAGGGCATTAGTATGCTCTCATTTCTAGAGTACCTCGGAAGGAGGGTAACGATCTTGTTAAAGGTTTAGCTTTTCTTCTCTATCATCCCGTTAGGACTTCGTTGTTCGTATCATTTAAGTCTGCTTCGATAGTTGAGTCTCTGCACCTTAAGTACTAGCGTAATAGAGAATCCCATTTTTGTCTCAAGTCCTGTGGAGAATCGGTCCATTTATTCAGGACTTGTTTTGGATTTGAGAATGACATGCCTCGGTTATGGATGGATTCTAGGGATGAAGTGGTTATCCAGTAAGGGGTGCCACTCTCGGTTTTGATAGGAGGGTAGTTAGACTCTTGACTAGCCTTGGTAATACCCTCGAAGTCTCGTGGAACCTTTTGGGTTCGGTCATGATTGGTTACCTAGAATCCCTTGATACCTTTATTGGAAATTTGAAGCCCGATCGAGTGGTGTTCGCCGATAAGACGGATGGTTTATTTCACTTATGCATGGGTTATGGAAATCACCCTAGTAAGTGCACTTGATAACCCGGTTGGCATCTGTTTACTTTCAAGAGAAAGTTCTACTATGTGGAATACCTTATGGTACGAGGTACGAGATTCACTAGTGAATTTTGGAAAGCTTGCATGAGATCATGAGTACGCAGTCATGTTTGCGCTAAGTGTGCGAGTGGAACGAGAGGCGACGAAGAAATGAGTTCCGGCTCATGTTATGGAAACAGGAAATAAGAAGCTACGAAATCGCGAAGTTAAAGGACGGTCAAGGCACAATGGAATTGAGCTCAAGGAAGTACGACTTTGATGGTCAAAGACTAGATACGCGCATGATATCTCTTTTTGGGAGTATATCCTTGATCCCTGTTTTCTGTAGAGCCTACTTGTAGGCTATCTTTTGTAGACACCCTCTCGGTCCTATTTTCTGTTACAAACCCCGTAAGGAGTTTGTCTTGTTTATCTTCTCGACCCTGTTTCAGGGAATCCTAGGTAGAACCCTATGGATGTAAACATGTATTTGAAACATGTTATGATTGATATGGTTGCAAGTGGTTGCAAGTGGTTGCTCGTGGATGCGCGAATACACATTAGATACTAGCTCGACTCGGTCACATTTCATATTGCATATGCACGAGTATTTATACTTGTTTATGGATGAAATCGAATGTGTTATCATGCGGTTGTTGCATATGAATGAATGATTGTGCATGCATATAGTATCTATATGACTAGGACTATTTGCATACATGTTGGATTCATAGCACTATACATATTTTTGCATTAGAAAGATTATTCAGGCCTGATCATTAGCATTAGCTAAGGAACATGTACACACACGTTTTGCATATATTCATATAGCATTAGAAATCATCTAAGGACAATGATTGCTTGTGGATGATGTTTTGAGTAGATGGATGATGGATGGTAGGATATGTTCTTCCTAACTTGGAGATTTCGGGGACGAAATCCTAAAAGGTGGGAAGAATGTAACAACTCGTATTTCGATAACATGTTAAAACGAGAATCTAGGCAGAATTTAATTTTAAATTCTGAATCAAGTAAAACGGGATATGCCATTGCGTTCGTCTCGGAAAAATACGCGAAATAGAGTCCGAAATTTTGTAAATCGGAGTCCGTATGACCCGGTTAAGGCCCAAAGAAGTTTTCGGGAAATTTGAATTTCGAAACATGCAGAGATGGGGCCAGGTGGGAAAATTCCCGCCCAGACAAGTCGACTTGGCTGTCGACAGGGCTGTCGACTTCCAAGTCGACAGGCATGTCGACAGGCAAGTCGACAGGGTTGTCGACTTGCCCTATCGGCTGGTTCTGGCCTGGTGCACCTATTTTCTATCTTGGCTAGGTTTTTGGGCCTGGTTTGAAATCTGACGGTTCAGGTTGGTCCTAGGGTTAATCTAAGGGTCCTAACTAGCCTAATCTTCTATAAATAAGCCCCTAACCCCCTCTAAACCCTCATTATTCACTCATGTAACTAAACTATGGCCAAATTTCTACTCTCATGGCCTCCACTCAACTATCCTAGCCTCCACTTCATTTCTATGAAAGGTTTCATGATCTTGAGAGTGTTAGAGAGTCCCTATGTTAGTATGAGAGCTTCTCAAGTTGATTCCAAGACAAAAGCTTTGATCTTTGTTCATAAAGATGGTGTTTTTGTTGATTTGGAGCATCCATCTTTGGGTTTTTTGGGTGATGGCATGCATAGGCTTCATCACAAGCTTTAGTTTAATCGATTTAGGCCTTCATAGCAATGTAAGCCCTTCCCTACTCTTAGATATTAACTATGAAGTTAAATGTTCATGTTGCAAGTTTGGGTTTGATCATTGAGAATGATATATGCTATCATGTCATGCAAGTCTATGAAGTCATTAGCTTGATCTTATGAGCAAAAAGCCACAACCTTTATGTTGAAATGTTGCATTATGCAACATGAGAATCTTCATAATCATTATGTCAACTTGCATATGAAGTCATAATCCTTATATGATGATATATGCGAGTTTCTAGCCATCATTCCATGTCTTTTGTCACCATGATTCGCTTATGTACCAAGTTTGGGTTTATGCATGTTTTTGAGGCTTAAGAATGTAACATGCAAGCTAATGAACACATTTGTGCCTCATTTGCCACCATGATTAACTTGTGGCTTAGTACCCATTTTTGTCATTCCTTTGCCAAGTCTCTTCTTTTAATCCATCACGTTGTTGCGAACGTATATGCTAGTTTAAAAAGCGTTGGGGTCACATTATGGGGAAACATAATGACATGAATATGACTTGGGTAAATGGGTATAAACATGACAACATGTAACGTTAAATATGACATGTGTTTATACTTGAAAACATGACTTGAAATATAACATGGAAGTTGACATGTAAGTATGCATAAAAACATAAGCTTGGGAATTTACCTATTAAGTTAGGTCTACCCATTGGGAATTTACCTATTAAGTTAGGTCTACCCAATTGCTTGAAAACTTGACTATGAACATGACACTAGACTAAACATGAAAGTGGCCAACTCGAGGTTGGGTTGAGTTTGCAACGTAAAACTACCCGGAACCGACCGGCCTAACTAGTAGTTGCAAACAATAAGACCCAATGTGAGAAGTTGGTCATGTTGTGCATGAACCCGAGGTTAGACCAAGTTGTGGTGTAAAGCTACCCGGAACCGACCGGCTTAACTGGTAACCACAACAAAGTCTAATGTGAGAGGTTGGGGTGCATTAAGTAATTAATGCCACTTGGTAGGGTTAAGTTAATTTGATTAATGACTCTTAACCAAATATGACATGGGTAAATGGGTTAAGTAAATTGGTTAGGCTAATGATACTTAACAAAACATGACAAGGTTGGGTAGGTTAAGTGATTTGATTTGCCTAATGACGCTTAACCATTTTTATACGACTAGTGGACGGGGATTAAGTTAACCAACACTTAATCAATCCAACATGATAATTTGGCAAGGTTAAGTAAGTTTTCTTAATGACACTTAACCATACAAGATGATTAGGGGATGGGGTTAAGTAATTTACACTTAACTAATCTGACACGGTAATTAGATGGGGTTAAGTAATCCACACTTAACTAATCTAAACACGGTAATTCGATGGGGTTAAGTTAAACACTTAACCAATTTAAACTCGGTAATTCAATGAGGTTAAGTAACCAATACTTAACCAACTTAACGTGATAATTTAATGGGGTTAAGCAACTTATACTTAACCAATTATACATGATGATTTGATGGGGTTAAGTAACTTACACTTAACCAATCTAATACGCGGACCTGATAAGGTTAAGTCACAAGACCTTTTTAGAATATACTTAACCATTATAGTACGATTAGAGGATGGGGTTAAGCCAACCTATACTTAACCAATCCGACTCGATAATTTGATGGGATTAAGATAATCTATGCTTAATCGATCTAGCAAGATAATCCGATATGATTAAGGTAAGCTAGTACTTGACCAATTTGACTTGATAAGGTTAAGTCATGAGCCTCTGGGTACACTTAACCAACTTGTGGGACTAAGTCTTGAACTTAAATACTTAGCCAATCTTTGACGTGATTCGTGGGCGGGTTAAGTCATGGACTTGAATGATAACACTTAACCCAATAGACAAACCCTAGCTAGAAGAACTAGGTAGAAAACCGTGGTTAATCAAGGATAACGGGAAAGGAAGCTAAGTGGTAAACCTTAGTTAAGGGTAACTAAGTAATAATTCTTAGCTAAGGACATAGGACTAATTCTCAAAACGATGAGTAACCTGATACGGTAGGTCATCGCTTAGTATACGAGGGGGAGCAAGTTATTTGACTTGGATAAAAGCTCCAGCGCACTGGGTGCCGAAGTGGAAGCTTCAGGGGACGTGAGGATATTCTTGGGATCCCTCTGTTGGATGCCAGGTAATTATACTAGGCGCATGAGAGGTTAAGGTCTGCGTTAGAAGGACCAAGAGTATGCCTTGGTTGCTATGCGAGCAACCTAAAGACTGGGATGGATTAGCGTGGAGTCGACGATTCTTGTTTTTGCCCTGGATAGCGCATCGCCGACTACCTACCATCTTTAGTCAATCGTGTACGTGCGGAAAGGCAGGGAACCCCCAACAGACCATGTGCTTGCTATCGAGTCATGGGTGAGGTTGGCCCGTAGAAAAGTGGGCTATAGTGGGGCCGTGGAGTGGTTCTTATACATGATTTTTCTTGGATTGCCTTTCAGTAGTTGAGGGAGGGGTCACGTGGGACCATAGCCACGGGTACAAAAACAGACCTTGATATCTGCATCGGCAGACGATTTAAAGCTCCCGACCGAGTTCCGTATTTCTTGATTTGCCCTGGCACGGAACTCGGATGGCACATTGGGGAACATGTGCATCTAGACATGGAAAACGATTCACGATACATACGTGGGATCAAGGGCGCGGTTGACGGGTGGCGTAATCCCTAGTGGTCCTAGGTGGCCAAAACCCAAACCGAGACACGGAAACGTTCATTAGGTAGCATAATCCCTAGCGGTCCTAGGTGGCATAAATCCTAAGTGTATGCACGATAGTTCATGGTAAGGAAACACAACTAGATCAAGGGTTGCAGTCCAAAACAACTTCAAGGATAAACCGTTTACATGGGAAAGCTCGTACAGCCTACGGCAAAGAACTGAACTTATACATGGAAAGAAACATATGAGTTGAGTAACCTATATATGCGGCATATTAGGTTGACAGGGGCCATTACACGACTTTTGAGTAAGGGTCATTCATGGATAACACGTAATACAGTTGGGATACTAGTACGGTAGGTGCAGAGCAGATATACAGGATAGATACCATGGGATGTTATACGTGATAGATATCTTGGGATATTATACCTGATAGGAACCTGGCGATGTGATACCTTGTTTTGTCTTGACATCGTAATTTATCATGACATCTTAGTTTATCTGAGTTCAGTAGTTCATCCGGTTATTTTGATTTAGCTTATCTATCTTGTTATCATGCTTATGTTCATCTCAGTTTCTCATGTCAGTTAACTTTACTAGTTTTTATACTAATAGTAGATAGGGCTTACTCAGTCTTTTTGACTGACCCGTTTTGTTTCGCCTCTTTTCTTCCGTTCCCCCCCCCCCAAGTTACAGGGAGGAAACACTGCTGTTTAGTTCGGACTTCTTCTGCTTGAAGGTCATCATGGATGGCTTGGACTTTTCCTGGCTATGGCTACTTTACTGTTTTTATTTGGGGAATAATTTATGAAAAAGTCTTTATGCTTCTTTACTATTGCAAGACAGGTTTTGATGTACTCTGATGTAAAAGGCTTTAGACCTTATGTATTCATGTTTATGAAAGTTCGATTTTACTTCCGCTATTTTATATGTTCTGTCTTGTGATATTTCTGTGCATGTTTACCACACTCTAAAGCTAGTGCATTCCTTTGCGAGTGACCCTAGCGGAGGCGGGGTGTTACACAATCTATCGATTATAACCCAAATACTGGTGTTACCCTTCCTCGATCTGGGTAATCCATCTATAAAGTCCATCGAGACGCTCTCCCATTTCCACTGTAGCACATCCATGGGCTGAAGCAATCCACCAGGCTTCCTCTGCTCAGCCTTCACTCGATGAGAAGTCATACATCGAGCTACATACTCGATACGTCCTTCTTCATCCCTAGCCAATGAAAAACCCTCCTCATAACTCTGTACATCTTATCACTGCCTAGATGGATAGTCATCCGAGAGTGATAAGCCTCCTCTAAAACTGATCTCAACAAATCATCAACTCTAGGAACACACAACCTTCCATCATGATGTAGCCACCCTTTCTCATCCATATAATACCTAGCAAGGTGACCGGAGATCTCTTTTCTACCGAGTCGGTCCATGACATCCGCTAACTGCTGATCCTTGCGCTGCCTAGATCCAATGCGCTCTAAGAGAGTAGGTCGCACCTCCATCGATGTCAATAATCTGGATGCAAATTTCATGGAGGGTCTAAAATCGAACGATGAGATAAAATCCAACTCTGCCACTCTATGAATAATGGACTCAAAGTCATTATCTGCCTACTCAATGCGTTTTCTACCATATTCCCCTTCCCTGAGGTATACGCTATCTCGAGGTCATAAGATTCAAGGAACTACATCCAATGTTGCTATTGCAAATTAAGAACTTTTTGTGAGAACAAGTACTTGAGTAATTAACGATCTGTATAAAGCTTGAACCCCTCCCTTAATAAATAGTGTATCCAAAACTTGAGTGCAAACACTATCGCTGCCAGTTCCATAACATGGGTAGGTAGTTCTTCTCATGTACCCTCAGTGCTTACTCCCATAGCAGACATCCCTACCCTCCTGCATAAGCACTACATCCAAACCCGTGCCGCAGGCATCCATATAAACGGTAAACATCTTCGTACCATCAGGAAGAGTCAAAACTGGAGTTGATGTAAGAATATTCTTCAACCTTAAGAATGCATCCTCGCAATCTACATCCCAACTAAAAACTAAGTTCTTCTTGGTCAGACGAGTAAGCAGAGTTGAGATCCATGCAAAATCCTTAATGAATTTCTGGTAGTATCCTGACAAACCCAAGAATCTCCTTGCCTCCATCGCATTCTTGGGGGATTTTCAATCTTGAACTGCGACAACCATAGAGGGGTCCATTGCTATACCATCGCTAGAGACAACATGCTCAAGAACCTTGGCTACTACTGCCCGAAATGACACTTAGAAAACTTTCCCTTTAACTAATGTGCACGGAGAGTACGGAGGACCTCTCCTAAGTGAATCGCATGCTCTTCCTCGCTTCTCGAGAAAACCAAGATATCATCAATGAATACCATCATGAACTTATTTAAGTA
Organism: Allium sativum; assembly: GCA_030737875.1. Taxonomy (NCBI): domain Eukaryota; kingdom Viridiplantae; phylum Streptophyta; class Magnoliopsida; order Asparagales; family Amaryllidaceae; genus Allium; species Allium sativum. The sequence goes on from JASFAX010003035.1 coordinate 7,887, forward strand.
CTCCTTAAACACCCAGCTCATCAAATCCACAAAGTGCATCGGTGCATTGGTTAGCACAAAAGGCATAACCAGCCACTCAAAAAATCCATCGGGGATCCTAAAAGAAGTCTTGCCTATGTTGTCATCCGCAACCTTAAGATGATGCAAACTTGTAGCTAAATCCAACTGTAAGAAAACTGAAGTGCCCACTAATTGATCAAACAAGTCATCTCTATCCGTGGAAGTGGGTGTCTATTCTTCTTAGTAAGTTTGTCCAGCTCCCTGTAATCAACACATAGACGGAGAGAGTCGTCCGCCCTAGCCACGAAGACGACTGGTGCTTCCCACTTAGAAATGCTTCGTCTAATAAAACCTTTCTCGGATAGCTCACTCACTTGCTTACTAAGCTCCCTCCTCTCTTTTGGAACTACATGGGGGCACTGGTAATGTGTCAGGCTTAGAATTATCCACCTAGTATATCCGGAAATCTATCTCACACCTAGGAGGCTGCCCTCTTACCTCCTCAAATACATCCGAAAAGTCTCTAACTACAAGCACCAAATTGAGATCGTCGATCGAAGCATCACGGGAATCTAAGCATGACTGGTCCTTGCGGGTCGCAAGAAATTTTGAGAGTCTACCGTGGTACATCAAAAGCGAAAGAAATCTCCTCTTACAGTCAAGGATGGCACCATACATGCCCATAAAAATTAGTACATACGCGTAACACTCAATCTCGACGTTAAGAAGAGAAATCCTCAAACCCCTACACAACATAGATATGTGAACCGTACCTCCTATAGGGTTTGAGACAACTATTGGATCAGAAACTAAAGAAGTATTTAGGTGAGGATTATTAACAGCAGAACTGGATATGACAAAATGAGAAGCGGAATCGAACAAGGTCCTAATGGGAAAGTCGAAAAGAGAAATCAAACCTTATACAATGACCTTCCTACCTCTTTCCTGACTGCTACCACCAGTTTGAGTCCCGTCTAGCACGTAAACCTGTGTTGCGGATGATCCAGCCTCTTGACCCTGCTTCTGAGGGCACTGCTTGTTGTAATGTCCCATATGTTCACACTGAAAACAAGCACCTCTCCTAGTTGTCTTCTTACATTCTTTAATGAAGTGTCCCATCATACCACAACCATGACACTTAACTTCCTTCTTGATCTGCACTTTATCAGGCTTCTCTCCCTTCACTACAACAAAACCGGGATTTCATAGCGTTTCAAAAACGCTATTATATGAAAAGATAGCGTTTTAGAGAACACTATATAACGACATGCTATGTTAGACCATCGACTTTAAATAGCTCAGGGAAAAACGCTATGAAAAATATAAAATCAATAGCGTTTTACTTTGCTGTTAAACAAAAACGTTATATGAAATCATAGCCAACTGCTACCTATTATAGCGTTTTTGCCTAATTTTATAGCGTTTACCTAACCTCTACTGTAGCGTTTCTTGTTATTTCTATAGCGTTTATTACATGCTTTTAATAGCGTTTGCCTACACCATTTGATAGCGTTTTAAAAACGCTATAATCTCTTATACAATTTCATAGCATTTACTATCTGCATACCACCATTTCAGCTCTTTCATTACTTTTAAATACATACATATCATTCAAACAACATTCATATATCATTATCTATTTCTCAAACGTGTACGAACATAACACATTTTACAAACATATAAACTGGAACATAATATTTCAAACATATCATTCAAACAACGTTCATATATTCAAACTTAATATTTTATACATATAATTCAAACAACATTCACATATCCAAACTTAAACAATTCATACATATTGTTTGATCAACTCTTCCATATCCATAATAAATCATATATACTTGATTAACAAGTTACTTACAAATCAGTCGAATGCTTGATTTAATATTGCTTTGCTTTTGATATTTTCTCCAAAACATAAGCAATTTGATCCTGTTACAACAAAAATAAGCAATATTTAGCACAAAATAATTAAACTTGCATACAATATATATACATATACATATACATACATATATATATATATATATATACATATATATATATATACACATATATATGGGAGCGGCTATAAGGACACAAAATTGAACACAAATTTATGTACACAAAATCTCGACCACACGATTTTTTTGTCTTTATGTGTGAGGTGTAACTCAGGGGGAGATCTAATGGCTCAGATTTTGTGTGTTTAATTTTGTGTCAACATTTTGTTTCCTTTTAGACTTTCCCTATATATATGTATATATATACACACATATACACACTTCACATAAGCACAACGTAACTAAAAAATGATTCTAAGTGGAAAAAACAGTGAAAATGCGAAAAAACTATAGCACAGCAGCTGTGCTTATTCACAACAATTTTAAGTGAAAAAAAATGTCGCACTACTAACCTAAAATTTAAAACTACCTGCTGCATCAAAATCAACAATTGTATAAATTACATACAAAAGATGGGAATGCTAGCCTAATGTAAATAATTGCCTACATACATTGTAACATCAGCATCTAGACAATTTCAAAGGCACTTATTAAAGAAAAATTTACTATTAGACATAATTATCAATTTACTTTAGGGAACAGTTAAACATAGACGAGGAGCCTCTTTTGTCCTCAACACCCGCTGATAGCAGTTCAGCGAGGCCATGCAGTTATACTAGAAACTGATTAGAATATAAACTAATTTTGCCATCAGCGAGGCCGTTCGGTAAAGCCTTAGAGATAAGAATACATACTAGAAACTGGTTCAGCAACATCTCAAAATAAACGCATTACTCCATCTTATAGGAATTTCCACTCAAGTATATTATCTGGCTTATATATAGAAATTTTACTCTTTTTTATTGAGATAAGATGTATTCAGAAACTCATGTATATTAGACTGCTATATTCATAGAAACCATGATACATATTATCTGGCTGTTTATATGGACATCCATGGTTCACTTCTATTGTATTTAATTTATGTTCAATATGTTTTAGTCATATGTACTGCTATCACAAGAGAATTAAGAAACAAATCTTTTTTTTTGTAGAAAAAATTCATAACCATGTAGGTTCACCATTTAGATAGATCTTTTGCAACTATATGGATGACACATTTACTCCATGGGAAATCATACCACCCATTTACATTTCCATCATATTGGAATAAAATAACAGTAAAATTCTCTGGAAGAAACTGATAATAGAAAATCAGATGAGGAAAGCTCAAGTTAGATAATTCCTATGAATACTGAATTACCTCATATCTTTTGAACAAGAAGATCCACATTCTTCTTTTGAACAACAAGATCCACATTCTTCTTTTGCTTAATTCCTATAGGCATCGCTAGTAAGTTGTGGACCTGTGGTTATACCGAACGCTTCCCTTCAATTCTGAGCTCCATAAAGTCTTTAACTCCATATCAGATCTTGAATGCACTATATCATGAGGCAAATTTCCAATCGTTCATTCATCAAAGAATCCTGAATCATAGATATAGATAAAAGGATTATAATTCATCATTCAAGCATTGTGCAAGTTGAACAAAATACGCTCAGTAAAAATCTATCTCCATTAATGACATAAATGTAGGTGAAAAGAATTGGTGATGACCAAGAATGTGGAGGTACACTTGCATCTTTTAATTTTCTCAACTCCAAGATCTTTGAACGATCGGAAAAATTGTCCAAATAAGCCACCTTTAATAATGAAGAATAATCAAAACATATTTGTATCAAATCTAACTCCAAAAATTAACTTGTTCAGGACACAGTTGGCATAAAGTTTTCTGCATAGGCACAATTTTATATCATGTTGCTGTAAAAAGATTTGAATCGGAGCGATTTAGGATAGTTTTAGCGAAAAAAATTCCCCAAATTTACACTGGTGGGATTGAAATTGCACCAATGTAAAAAAATGGAGTGGCAGAAATAGGTATGTTTCTGTTATAGATTTGGCTTAGGCCTATATATCCAGATTTGCCGAAAACATATCCACAATGTATCTAAGATCCCAAAAGTGTTTCAAGCAACCCTGTATCTTTTTTTTTCTTAATAACTGAGATAAAAATTATGCTAATTGAACCAAAAATTTATGTCACACCACCAAATGTATGACTAATATTATCAGCACTCTTTATATAAAAATTCATTAGTTGTATAACCAAATGTGTTATACACACAATGAGAGTTCAATGGCACCCATTTGCGGCACCACTCTATCCGCCGATTTCTTCCCATATTGCCATTTAAATAATAACAGTTTCTCTCTAGTCTCTCTCTTTCCTCTACAAGTATTATCTACTTCGGAACTCATGCTGAAAATAGGGGCTTGGAGGTGTGGCGAAAATAGAGGTGCAATTGAAATAGATTCAACTGATAATCATGCTGTGCTATATAATTGATGGCCACTCATAGTTTAAAAGCATAAGAAACGTTGAGAAGTTCAATGTGTTTGGTTCATAGTAAGATCAGAAACGTAAACTTATTTGAAGTGTGATATCGTGACAGTATAGAAAGGATGGGAGAGTTCTTCCATCTGTCAAACAAAACCAAAAATACCAGTTCATTATATCAGTTTGCAGCTACTGCAAGCATGAACAAACGGTAACCAAGCAAAAGAAGAAATTAGAAAGGGAAAACAAGTTAAAATAAGCTGGCTATACCTCTGTTTCTTCATACTGAATACTCGTCATCCTATACACAGTGAACATAGCTGTCGAAAAGAGCATCATATACAGCCAAGCTTTCATTTTACAACGCCGACTTCATTCTGCACTTCACCAACACATTAACCCAACTATAAATACTCTACCATTAACGAACATCCATCGATGCATGCGCAACAAATGACTCATGCTGAAGTTATAATTGGTCTATAAACCATTTCAAAATGATAAAAAATTACAAAACGGAAAAAACGTTGAACCTAGAAGCTCCACAAAGTAGTCGAAGAAATGCCAGACAAAGAAAATAAAAGAAGAGTAGAGAACCTGCCTGAATTAGATGGATGCTGAGCTCATAAGCGACGGACCAAGTTGACCAAACACCTACAAAATTCCAACATCTACAAAATTCCAACTAAAAATATACATAGAAAACGCTTTAGCATGTACTACTCGGATTTTATAACTGTATTCATTCACTACCAGTTCTCTAAATTAGGTCCGGTATTATCCTCTTAATTTCATCAGCTTGTGGGAAGAATTAACTACTTACTGCCAGTAAGCACTATGCCAGTAAAATGAAAGTATTGAATAAAATAAAATAAACGTAAGACATACATTTATGGGACAAAAACACAAAAATATTTCACCTATCCTAAACCATGGAAATGCTATGAGCTACATCCATTCCACATACTAAGCTGGTACTATCCAGCGAAATCAAAAAGGCGCAACACAGGCATTCATTGATTACTCTGCTCTTGAAAACCCTGCTCCCCATGCTCATATCCGCTCTCCCTTCTATGAACTATTTGTCATGCTGCAAAATACAATCTAGTCACTAAAGGTGTAAATCAAGAAATCAAAGAAGTCTTATTCTGCCTTGATCTAGTACCCAGCTTGACCTGATGGTTAAAATGGAACATTCTCGCCAAAAGTTGAGGCCCATAATTTAATCTGATTTCAATATCAAAAAAACAACATCCCTAGCATATTGCAATCCATATCTCTAAAGCACATCCAAGCACAGTCAGTCCCTCAAAACAACAAAAAAAAGAATGGTGCATCATCCGTTCAAAGTAGGTTTCATGTTTTCAACATTGTATTTAATTTCTCTATTCACCATCGTTTTATCACAAAATTTAAAACAATTTACACATACTCAGCTTTTCAAATTTCAAACGAAATCAGTCGAACATATGTGAAATCACTGTTTCATAAAATGCAAAAAAAGTAAAGGAAGACCATACAAATTCAATTCGAAAAACTAAAACATTACATACATAAAACTTACAGTACCTAGCAGGGTCTTTTTATTATGGAAAACAGTGACTGCCTTTTGAGCTTTCTCTCTAGTCAGACACATCAAAAACAACGTGCATTATGCACCAGAAAAATTAAAATCTCAAGCTGAACTGAAACCACCAAACAGTGCTAAATCAAACTTAAAATTTACCTCATGATGCCCTAGTCACCATATTTTTATTAATACAGACCTTGTATCTTGCAAACTTGTCGGTCATAGAAACCAGTTAACGTTCAGCCATTTGCTTCAAACAATGACCAACGAAAAGCTTTGCCACTAGAATATCTAAATTGATTAGAAACAATCAATTTAGAAAAAATCAGAAAAAATTAAGGGGGAACACGATCGACATATATCAGAGGAAGATGAGGTTTTGGCTTGATTAAACTGGAATAACGGGAAGAGTTTATGGTTTTGGTTTGGTTTTCTGCTTTCATGTTTAAGTACCTGATAAAAAAAAAGTTAAATAAACATACACCAACAGTTAGAACTACTACATCCAAGATCCAGCAATATCAATTATCCGTCCCAAGCCACCCACCATTGGTCCATCTTCATGCGCAACATTCAGAAATGAAAAATGAACATAAAATGCACAGCAATTGAAACAACAATAGAACTATTTCTATTTTTTGTACAATGCACAGACTAATAAAAAATAATTACCTCAAGTCGGATAGGGTGGTATGTTGTGACACTCAAACTCATCACATTAGAAGTTGACCTCTGAAAAAAAGCAGCAAGTATAACTCAGACATTATTCAGTAATTACAAACCAGTGCCCAGTAGCCATTGAAGAATAGAGTAATAATTTAGTACATCAACTATTTTTTGCATGACCTGGTAAGAACAATAATACAAAAGCTAGAAACTGACAATCTAAATAATTTAAAAAAAAATGAACAAAGCAAAGGCATGAAATATGATATGTCTCTTTAAAAAAATTCAAAATGTAGGATACTTATAATTCAATTTTTAACAGGATAAATAAATGGAAGCTCATGTTGAAAAGCTCTGCAACCAATTCAGTGGAGTAACTATTACATATTTTGTCTAGAATCTAATCAAACATAGCTTTTAATTTTTACTTGCTTAATAGCTTAAGCACTACTAATTCTTATAATTATGTCAATGGACATCAAATATTCTACCTATGAATTACAACCAGCATATCTAAGGCAAACAAATATACTTGTAGCTTGCGAATTTCAAATGATAGTAACTAATTGTTAAAACATTAGATGCTAAAGCATTTAGCTAAATAAAACATGTTTTGCATTTCTTTGTTTATTTTACGAACTTAAAATGCTAAACAGACATAAATGTACATGAAATTTTGGTCAGGTTATTTTAACCTTGTTTCTTTCATAGATGTTGGACAGTGAAAGAAGTATTGTTTATCGCCTTTCTCAGTTAATTTTCAATGACAAAGGTTTGAAAAACTAGTTTACTTTTTCTAAAATTAATGAGCATGCTCTGTGTGAAAATTCTATAATGGATTGTTTCAGAAGTATTACTAACACAGTAATAAATTTTCAGGACCTCAAACTTCAACTTATTCCACAATAGTCACAAAACCTTAGCAAAGTAGTAACTGATGGATGTTATTTTCCCTTAAACCGAGTAAAAAGATTACAGAACCAAAAGTTGAGTCTTCAATTAAGGTGCTTGAATAGAAGCTTAATATGAAAAAGATGGAAAGAAAAGAAAAAATGCAAAAAGTGTTGGGTATCATAAAGAGAAACACAACTTTATACAAAACCTCATGACAAAATAAGAGCAATGTATAAAATAAAGTGGAAGGTAATGCTTTGAATGGTAACTCAATTAAGAATAACACAATTACCAAAAATTATGATTTTATTGTTGGTCGTACTTAATAGTGAATGCTAGGACCATCCCCTTAGAGCATCTCCAACAGTGTTACGGGCCGTAACGTTACGGCCCGTAACATTAGGGGAGATATCTTTGATATGTCCCAGCAGGCGCGAGCTGATTTTATCGGCTCGCAGCCTGCGAGCTGATTTTATCAGCTCGCGAGCTCGCGAGCTGATAAAATCAGCTCGCGATCTTCCGAGCCCATCTATGGCTCGGGAAGTTTGTGGGGGGGTTGTGTGGAATGTGTGTTCATTTGATTAAATATTTAGTTCTTATTTTTATCTATTTATTAATTTTTATTAGTAGATTATATACGAAAGATTATAGTTTAGAAGATTATATACGAAAGATTATATTTTAAATATATAGAACGTGAAATTTTTATATAGGAAAGATTACAATGATTCAACTAGGGGGTTTTCGCATAACAATAACCTTACAGATACAACCGACCGTTACAGATACAACCGACCGTTACAGATACAACCGACCGTTACAGATACAACACCGAATAATAGTACATGCCTACTACATCATCGCAAACATTAAAAGTACACATTCAATTTCAAGGGAGTCGCATTGCGTTCAGTCGCAACTCTTGAACAAGATTTTCGAGACGCATAATCTCTCGTTCGAGTTGGTTTACATATATTATTCCCCGTGGGCACAACGGCTCGTCAATCCATTCCGTGTAGCTGCATCCATTTGGATAGAATCGACATTGCTGCATGCGCCGACCTATATTGTCGCCTTCTGCACGAACCATAACTTCGACCACATGACCGCAGTAGCAAAGTACAGGATAAGATTCACCTTCATGTTCATGTGGTGGTACTCGGTAGAACTCTACTTGTTGTTGTGGTTGAGCGAGAGTCTGTTCGTTTGCTAGTTGAACATGTGGCACTTGAACTTGTTGTAGATGTTGGAGGTTCCCCTGTTCATGTGATGGTTCATCATGGGGTGTAATTTGGATTAGAAACTCGAATTCGTCTTCGAGCGCTTGAAGTCTCATCTGTTCGTACGCTTGTTCATCAGAGTCAGTTTCGGATGGCCAAGAAGGCATTTTCGAGTGAGTAAGTAGTAGAATGAGAACGAAGTTGTTTGAGTGAGGTATTATGTGAGTAAATTGCATTGAGATATATAGGCAAGGAGTGTACAAATCAATAACAAAAATCATGATGGTACCGGTCACTGTTTCGCCTGACGTAATACTGTAGGGAATCTCTTTTTCTTACTGTCTTGATGTGAACAGACACTGTTGTTGGGCAGAGTCTCGATGTTACAGCTCGAGTAATGATGACAGTGCTTTATCAATATTCACCTACACTTATTTAAACATTTCATTCCCCGTCTCTCAACCATGACCGTTAATACAACAACATAATACGAGCAACTACTAATACGAGCATCTACTAATACGAGCATCTACTAATACGAGCAACTACTAATACGTTACTACATCAACTGTGGAAACCTTGACGTTATAATACGACGTTTCATCCCCATCCAAAATTCCTTTTCCAAATCAGACATTCCATCCAGATCTTTGTCCATGATAGCGTTCTCTTCTTGTTCTTTCTTATACGCATCTTGCTGTTTCTTATACGCATCGTGCTCTTTCTTATACGCTAAGTCCTCCGAAAGAATTTGAAGTTTCTTCTCTTCCAGATCAGCAATCCTTTTCAAAACTTCTGTTCTATCCCTAGCTTCTACAAGCCTTTTTTCCGCTCTACGACTGTGTTCTTCGTGTCGGGCGTTCACTTTTGATTCAAGCTCAACCGTTGTTTTGCCCCTTCTTTTCGCCGCTTTGCATCCCTCAGGTCTAAAATCTTCGTCATTCGTAGCATTGAACTCATCAAGTAGGTTTTCCCCTACACATTGAGAAATATTGCCACCTGAGCCGCTAGTACTAGAAGAATAACCCGATTTTGAACTTTTTTCTTGGCCTTGCTAGCACTTTGAACATCGCGGAGACTCTTGGCAAGTTCTGAGTTCCACTTTGGTTGACTAGTAAGCAGATCATAACAATGCATAAACTGGTAATAGTGTGCCCTTTTCGTTCCATTTTCTCTAGGAAAAAACTTCTTGAACTCCTCATTCGCTAGTCGTTTCTACTTACCAAAATAAAATGTATCAATTAAAATGCTAGCACCCATAAATAAAGTACGTACAAATACATACATACCAGATTATGTTCTCCTCCCATGCCGCTTGGATTCGCTATCTTTAGTTTGTACACTTGTGACTCATAATATTGGGTTTGGCGGCTTATTTTCCCAAAACGTCCCTGGATCGCCGATAACGTCCTTTGGCATCCCGGATGCCTCTCAACGAAGGATTTTTCCACTTTTTTCCAAAACGCAGCGCCTGTTTGGTCGTTCCCCGTTGCAGAATCTTGTGTGAAATGACAATATATGTTGCATAGAGAAATGTCTTCTTCGTCAGTCCACAGAGTGGTTCCTTGCCTGCTCGATGGAGTTTCAAATATATTGCTCGTGTTGCCTTGTGAGAACTGAGTTTCATCTATCGTCGGATGCGAAAATTCTCCAAATGGGGAAGACATTATATAGCAAGACTTGGTGTGGAGTAGAGAGATGTAGAAAGAAGATATGAATATGTTGTGATGAAGAAAGAATGCGATGGAATGCTTTTATAACTGAAAATATGGCCGTTAGAAAAGTTTTCACCGTTTTATGGCCGTTGGTAATCAAAATCGAGGCGGAAATGACCGTTGGAAGCCATTGGATTGAGATAGCCGTTGGGGAATTGGGGAGGGAGATGGCGAGCCGATTTTATCAGCTCGCCATGTTGCGAGCTGATTTTATCAGCGCGAGCTGATAAAATCGGCTCGCCACATGGCGAGCTGATAAAATCAGCTCGCCGGACTCATTCCGGATCCTGAATCGAAGCTGTAATATTCCGCTGAATATTACACGAGAGGATAACTGTTGGGTGCAAAAACAACCTGTATTACGCCCCGTAACATGAATATTGCCCTTTGTTGGAGATGCTCTTATATCATCAAAGATTTACCTTACCCACTTTAAATTTACCTTTTTTGAACTTGTATTGTTTGGCAAGGCAAAAATTTAGGCAAGGCATTTTAGAACTTATACTTCTTCATCAACATCAATATTTTAGATTAATAAAAAGATAAGGAGAAGTATAGAAAGTTTTAAATTTACAGTTGTAGATTACACACATAATATTGCAGTTGATCATTCTAACTATATATTTGTAGATGAGAGGTTTATTTTCTTCTGTTGTTGTATTTCTAGTCCTCATTCTTCTTTTAATGCAAATTGATCTTTGATCCTAATTATCGATTATTATCATAATTCGCAGACAAAAACAATGGAGTCAACGTTGTTTTTAATGTAATTGATTGAATTACTGATTACAATTTCCGACGTGATTTCATTTTGATCAGTCGGTGTGTAACTGCCAATAATAAAACTCTTAATAAATGAATTTCCATTTAGTCATGCTAAATGAAGTAAAACTCTTTCACATTCATTTTTGCAGCAAGTTGGATATAATCACATCACTGTTATTTCAATCGTTCTGATGTTTCTTTATTTGATTGATATGACCATGAAAGCCATGCACGTACCAGGGCGATACAAAATAGACAATATATTTTGTTCAATAGCTGGGTTATCTGCTTACAGGGAAAGTTTATATCATTCTCCCTTAGGTGCCACTTCCAATATTTTCTTCTTCTTTTTTGTCTTCACTAATTCATTCCCTTTATTCTACCTATAAATCTTCATCGTTTTCATCTTTTTTCATTTTAACATATATGTTTCTTTAATTAGTGTCTGTATTTTAGAATAGAGCATGCTCAAAGCAAAGCTATTTTTTGCTTTCAAGAAGTAAACTAGTTTAAAATTTTACAGCATACAATTAATTTGGCAAGTAAAATAAGAAGAATTCACACTTAAAATAAAACAAGTCGACTGTGCCATCGAAATTATGAAGCTTTGCGTTGACAAGAGATTAACAATTATGCAAAATATAATCTAAACGGAAAGGTCTATTATTTGAAAGAAAATTCAATAGTATATATGGTATTCATTTTAAACTTATTTGGTATTTATTATTATGCCAACTCACATGCATATTTCTATTAGGCTTTCCACTTTAGAGTTTTATTAGATGCATTTACGAGAGCTTTTTTTGAGTCTTGCCATTAATCAAGGGTTTATGATTCAAATTTTAGTAAAGATCAAATGGTCAATTATTAAAACTAAAATAAGTAATGTTGAGAATAATTAAACGAGGATTTCGTATGCTTTTATCAGTTATTCAGGGCCAAAGTGTGGAATATAATTGCTATTACATCTAAATATACAACATCAACAGTACCTTAGCAAGAAGCACCAGCAACATCTCCCTTTGCACTACCTTGCATGATCATAGGCAACAACATACCCCATTTCCTGGCATGCAACAACAACACCCCTTATAAATAATGGTTACTTGATATATATATTAAGAGTATTTATAAGGGTTTCCATGTTATCTTGTCAAGGGCAATATGGTTCCCCAACATTATTTATAAGGGTTTCCGTACATATATAGGTAATGACAAACACTACAGCACAAGGCAAATCAAAGCTCACAGCACACAAACATCAACGCTTTGATCCAAGCAGCAACACTAAGCAGTAAAATTAAATTTAATTCAAGTCATGCGCACCTACAACACACTAAGCAGTGACCCCCATTATTCTATAAAGGACAATGTTATATGCTTCATTCTGAAACAAACTGAGCATAATAACACAAAAATAAACTGTAGAGCAATAGATATATTCTGAGAAATGAGCAAAATGTAGCAAGCACACGTCATCAGTAATTTAACATGATCAATGGAGCTAGATAATGTTTGTCTTCTTCGGTTTTTGCTGCTTGCAAGCTATGATATCCCATTTATTTTTAGTATCCAAGAATATGAGTGGCCCATGGTACATCTAATATTTATATGTAAATATAAAAGAGATAATCACAATTACAAAAGGGTCATTTCAGGTAAACAAATGACCAATTCATTTATGTGAACATCAAGACTACAAGCTTTGGATTATTCTATGATTCGGATGGAATCTGCAAGTTTCATTTTATAACCCTGATACTGCCAAATTTAAAGTTAAGGCCACATGAGTTTTGTATATTTGAGCAAGTACAATTATTGAAACTCCATAAAGGTAAGAAATCGTTATTAAGAAAAGGCGTGAGATTATCACATTACCCTTTATGAGTGCCTCTAGAACAAACCACACTAGATACCGAGACAACACCGTGCTTCTATTTATAACCCAAGAAGAAACTATAAATATGAATGTGCATTAACAGCAGTATAGCTTCTCTTTTAATTGTTTGTCCAAATTTTGTCGCAAATTTCCACTGAAATGCTGCATTGAAGCATGATTACAGGCATCACATGCGAGTTAGAAGGTTCACGAGTTAAACTGATAAAACTGAGTAAACTGCTAATCATATATAGGCAGCAACAATTCTTGGTTTTTCTTGCTTAGTTTAGTTTCCTTCTTAGGACTCTTATCAGTGGATCTGGCCGTGAAATAATTGAATGAGATTCAGAAAATGTAAGATCTGCTTTAGATTTCTCTACATATTTAATGCACCTTTTGCTTTTCTCAAAACTAAATATAATAGCACGGTATAACGATCCTTCTCTCATTTTTTAACTGTCACGTACTAAACTTTCTTCTTCACTTGACTGCTCTCATATAATACAATAGATGTGTACATTTATTGACCTCGTTTATTTTTAGTTATGTGAACTCAATTTGCCATATAAACCCATTCCTTTTTCCCGTTCTCAGTGTCCGAAAGTGATGATTTAGAGAACACTTTATTGTTTTACCCTAGTTTGCATGAATTATTAACGATTATTTATAACTAATAGTAACCAATCAAAGTAATTAAACAGATAGGGGTGAGCATTATTTGGTTAAACCGAATAAACCAACCAAACCAATTGAATTTGGTCGGTTTGGTTTGGTTTTGAAATTAGAACGGTTTGTAATCGGTTTGGAAAAATATTTAGTTTGGTTATCGGTTTAACCGAATTGACCGAACTTTTATTATATTTTCAAAATTATTGATATTATAGTAAATATTTTAGGTTAATTTAGTTATATAAATTAATTTTAATGATCATATATGTAACATAATTACTTTTGAGAAACATAAAAATCATAAATAATAATAATTTAATCATATATTTATAATTTATTTCAAATTATAGTTAATATTACGAGCATAAAGTCTAAAATAGTTTATGTTCGGTTAAATCGGATAACCAACCGAACCAACCAATCTTAAATTGGTCGGTTTGGTTTGGTTTTCATTTTTATTGGTTTTAGTTTGGTTTGAAAATTTTCATCATCGGATAAACCAAACCAACCAAATGCTCACCCCTATAAACAGAAAACACGAAATTACATCCAAACTTCGCTTCAACCGTAAAGAAGGTTCAAAAAGTTTACTTCCTCGTGTCGATAGGAGGAGAAACCTGCAGTCAAATGGATGCTCTGCTTTTCTCACTTGGGATGTGGCAAGTGGATTTAAATATGCAAAGTTTAACACATGTACTGAACATGTTCAAACTCTGAAGCACGGTAAAAATTTCTAAGAAAAATGTCAAAAGCAAAACTGGCATTATACTAGACTAGATACATCGATCTTTGCAATTTTTCAGTCAAGTATTCAAGAATACTAAGCTCTGGTGACAAGCTCATAGCAATTTTCATAATAAAACACGCAAAAATAAACTATTTTTATACGAAATATAGACTTATAGTAAGTCCACTTGCTTAACAATAATTTATTCAACTAAAATACAGAGTTAGAGGATTATGCAGGCCACTTCTTAGTACATTTTTTAAGTCCTAGTGACTTAGAAATGATTATTAGTAATGTCCCATACGCTTTCAAATATAGATACGTTATTACAAAAAAAAAAGGATTCTTAGTATGGATTTAAAATCAGAGAGTTTACAAAACATTCGTATTGTATCAAACTAAGTAATATGTTATTGGAGCACTGGTCAGAGTCTCTGGCCTTATTTGAGTACCTATACATGTTGATAGCATCAATGCAATGGGAAAATACATAAATGAATCCAGAATGCTATTCAATATCAACATTTCCACTAAATAAACGAATTCAGTCATACTTAAGACAAGTAATGGAGGGGAATGTATGAATATTGTTGATTATGAGTTTAAACAATTTGTTTGTTTAACTTGCCAGCAGTTACGGCATTAAACTTCAATATGTAAAAAAAAAAAAAAAAAATGAAATGAAACCGCAACAGTTAATATATACACGCACAGGGGATGGCAACCTAAATCTGTGTATACTTCTGCTGTTATGCACAAAGAGAAATCCAAAAAAAAAAAGATAACATTGTGAATTCAAAATCATAAACTTGTAGTAGGTTTCAGGTATCACATAGGATGTGAAGCATAAGTTATACACTACTATTAAAAAAAACAGAATCATAGGAATGAGCAGTATAAAATAAATGATAAAAAAATTTTTACCTGTCATGCCCTGCGTGATTTTGGATTTCCGATCTACGATTCACGATTCTGGTGAAGAACGATAATAGCGACTTGAGGAATTGCGGGATCGGCCATCGACCAGAGCTATTTGAAAACATGTGAGACGGGTTGAGTGTACGGAATTGGAGAGATGCGTTGTCTTGTGGAAGCGGAGGCGACGAGGAGTTAGAAGGCAGTTTTGGGAAGGAAATTGGGCAAAAGCATTTATTTCAGTTCCCGCACAATTTTTTTTATCTCCCGCTTCTCTTTTCTGAATAGCGTTGAGTACGTGGGAATTGTTTCCGGAATAGCGTTCAAACCCTACATTTTTGAATCATCTGCGGATTCTATGCGGGAACGCTATTTTATAGAGCTATCAAAGGATTATTTTGTTGTAGTGCTTCTTCACTGCATCCTTCTTGGACCACCACTTTTTCTTTCCAACATTTGGCTTGGCCTCTTATGTCTTTTCTTCTTTCTTATTCACCTTTCCATACTCATGCATAAGAGCAATTTCCACAAGCCTCTCAAAAGTAGCTCTCATAGGGATATGTATCATTGCTACTCCATGGAAGGGTTGGTTTAGTCCCCTCGCAAATTTCAAAGCCTTCTTGTGCGCAGTGTTAACCAGATCCAAGCCAAACCTTGCCAACTCATTGAAGTTATTCGCATACTCCTTCAACGACATACTACCTTGCCTCAGACTCAAGAACTTTTCCAACTGCATCCCTTCTTCAGCTTGTGATAACAGATTCTTCTTAAACTTATCCTTGGACTCATCCCATGTCTCAACGGCACGCTCAGCCTCGGTTACTTCCCACCAATACGAGTCTCCTTTTAGTTTCCAGGAGGCCAACTAAATCCTCCTCCGGTCATCGAGCTCTAACAATCCGAACACATGACCAGTCTCTCTCAGCCAATTACGAGCATCAACAGAACTCTCCGATCTAAGAAATGGCTTGCCGCACATAGCTGAAAAATCCTTACAGAGCTTAGAGAATTTAACCGCCGGATTTGGTGGAACTACCACGGCTATAGCTGGAGGTGGGGCATATCCTTCTCTTTGGGAAGGCGTTGTAGCTTTAACATATCTACGGAACCATACCGGAATAGGAATGCCCTCCGGAAAAATGGGAGCTCTAGGCATGTTGGAAAGAATAGAGACAAGGATTCAAAAAGGGATCAAAGGAATATTGTAATTGATTTGAGGGGAAATTTTTGAAAAATAAGTTTTACTTGAAAATTCATTACTTTTAAAAACATTTTTTCAAAACCTTTTCTCTAATCTTGTAAACTTAGGCTCTGATACCAAATGCGGCACACCACATCCCTTAACATTACCCATATGAGGATGCATTAAAGTTTGTGAAATGCTTAGGTATAAAGTAACAACGCAGAAACTAAAATTCATAAGACATTAATATTAAGCACAGCTGAAACCTTTAAAACATTTATTAAAATAAGCAAATAAAGCCACAACACTTATTAAAATTCAAAATACTAGATATTCATCGTCATAAAACAAACATACTATCTCGTGGAAAATAATAGAGTACATAAGTAAAACCATAAAAACAATTCCTCTCATGAGCTAATACAATAATCAGAAAACAAGAATTGAACCAATACACAAAACTGGAAAGAGTTTGAATCCAAGTTGAACCAAATAATCAAGAATCACTACTGGGACCCTACACCCTATGAACTTGGGGGGAAGGAAGAAAGAAGAGAAAAGAAAACTAGGTCAAACATACGTCTAGTGAGTTCTAGCAATTTCTAGCATGAGCATAAGAAAAGGAAACATTTAGATAGATAAATAGTTCCAAGAGCAATGGACATAAAAGTATAAATGAAACCATACTAATAAGGATAAGCTTCTCATTCATATCCAAAAATTACTGCACCAACTACCGAAATATCATAATTAGGCTTTACCTAAATTCTACCCGTCGATCAGCTATTTTACCCAAATGTGATAACCTGTGCCAGCTAGGAATTCAAGGTTATCTATCCTTGCCTCATCAACTAAAAGGAAATACCCGTTAATCACAGGTGTTACAACAGCTTATCTTCCCCAATTGGAATGAAGCATGTTGATCGTTTCGTCGGAACGCACCCATACCCACCTCGTTTGAACCACTACTATCCAGTTCAGTAAAGTGTACCCTGGCCTCTACCTAGTTTTAGACTTTGTGATAACAAAGGTATACTGACTGATACGGGTTCCCAAACAAAAATGCAATTGACACAAGTCACCTTTATACTTGGTTCCTAATTCATAATTAGGATTTTATTATACCATTAGGCCTCTTATCTTTCCCAGTCAGCCCTATGCTGCCATAACGAACCAAATCTACAAGCCACTTATCTTGCCCAGTCAGTCCCATGCTGTCGGGACGGACTCCCTCTGTCTTAGCTTATTAATCCCATAAACTTAATTTAACATGTTTAAGTCCATTAATAAACCTAATATAACCATATGTTATATTTCTAGGTTGTCGTTAACATTTCTAATTAATGTAATCTTTTTATACAACCCTTCCCCTAATGTCTATGTAAGTGCAATTTATTCCATTTTTTAGATGTTTTCCAATTAAATGTTACTTAATGTCCAATTAAGTTCAATCTATTCTAGTTCAAAAGTTTGAATATTCTTCAATTAAGGTTTATCCTAATTAACAGTCCATTATTTGAAAATAATATTCATCAATTTCCAACATGCCCAAATTCTCTTTTTAACTTACTTTCAACATTATTCCTATTTTTTGCAAATTAATTGATAAAGGCCTAGGCTCTTGTTAGGCCTAGGCTCAGCTCAAAAATAAAAAGGGAAAATTGGTTTAGGCTACTCATAAGGCCTAGACTCAGAAATGAACAAAATAAATAAAATAGGGCATTGCAAGACTATAAATAAAATCATAGCAGAGAAGAAGATTGCTTCCAATTAATAAACAACTGAAAGCGAATAAACATAGGTGGTAAAATGATTATAATAACTTACAGAAAAATAAACTTATAAATATTGTAAACATAAAACTTGTAGATCCAAACTATTTTACTGTCTCATCTTTCCTATGCAAATAGCTGATCTAAAAATTACAAAAAACTCACTGGAAAAGATTGCAAATCCAGAAAAGGCTTTGGTAGAAGAAGAATCCTTCCGATCTACAATTGGACAGTACTCTGATCTATTCCCCAATTTTATTTTATTTTATAACATAGTGGAGTGGAGGCTGAGGAAATGAAGAAGGAGAAGTATGGGGAAAAGTGAGGAGTACCAATCAATTTATAGGTGTAGAAGGATAATCTAATCCCTGGGATTATTAGGTTTTCATTTACAGCTCTCAAAAATATGTCAACAGACCTCTCTAGAACGCTATAGCATATCACATCATGCCAGGCACAAAATTGCGTCTGGCATTGAGATGGGTCGACCCACCCGCCTATGTGGGTTGGCACAGGGGTCGACCCACATGGATCCTTGGTCGACCACATGATCGACCCAGTTATGGGATGAGCCGCCCATTACTCCGCTGATTTCGGCTTAATTATTTATTTAATCTTGGGTTTTAAATTCCAAACTTCAACTGATCATATCTTGTTCGTTTTTCATCCGTTTTACGCAAACTAAGAGTCTATCCGAACCAGAATTCGTAACAGACCTAATGATGAAATCCTCTTTTCCCGATTCTGAATATTATTTAACTAATATCCGGTTTGTTACTCTTTTCTATTTAATTATTATTTATTAAAATTCGGAGTGTTACAACGACCATCCATAAGTCCTGCATTAGATAAACATTAAGAGTATCAATGGAATGCACTAATTTTTCTTCTTCTATGGATCGATACACTTAGTCCTTATTTATTGTAATATTATGGTGGTAAAAGGTAATTCAGAACAAACATGAATAATTAGTACCAAATTCATCTCAGAACGGACCACCTTGCACAAGATGCATATATATATATATATATAATTACATCATACAGTGTCACCAAAAAGTGGTATACAACCATATATACAGTCCAAAATGAATTTAATACATCATCAGAGTACATGGATCGAATAAAATATCTTTAAAAAAACAAATATTCTAAGCAACCGAAACCTGAATTATCCAAGATGGAAGAAAAGGAATATTTACTACTACTAGAGTACCTGAAAAAGCTCAATCCAATCTGAGCATTCACAAACACGAGTCAGTCTAGTCAACAGTGAGTAATAACATGATAAAATAAGAAATGACATGTAAATTAACTCTCAATCTAGACGAGTTAATGAGGTAATTACTAAAATATGTTAAGTACAAAAGTTAAATAGTAACGAGATAAGTTTCATTGGGTTCCATGTACAAGGCGATGAGCCAAGTACAAGTAACACATCCAAAACATTGAAACTTTACCCAAATCCCAATAAAACAATAAGGATAAACTCATGAGACTTTGATTGAAATATAGAAGACCGCCAACAACAAAGCTACGAAAACCAATAAGGTATGGATATATTATCCATTACCAACCAACTTCCAATATATAACCGTAAGGTCTAGATCAACAAAACAACAAATCAGAACCAAAGGTTCTGATCCAAAACAATAGAGAAGTGCATGTGCACATGGCTCACGATGAGCTTAGGCAAGCACCAATTCAACGTGTTAAGCCTAACTATGCAGTTTTGCGGCCTACAACAAACGCCATATACCTTTTCACGTGCTTTTACATATGCTGGGACTGCATCTCCAAACAACAACCAACTTCGTACATGTTTTCACACGTACATGACTGCATCACTCAACAACAATCAACTTTATATGCATCTTCATACGTACAGGATCACATCCCCTAGTACTAGCTCAACAACAATGATATGCGTCATAGTCTCTTTCGACAGTAAACTAAATAGTGCTAACAATGCGTCTTATACCACATGTCCCCACTTTTGGTTTACTACCAGTTAGTCAGCTTCACAATGGAAAAAAACAAAAATCAACGGTCAATGGAATCAAAAAATCGACTTCTTCAATTAGACGACCTATAATTAACTGACTTTGTGTACCATCATGTTTCATACCACGAGGTTTACAATATCGTTCAATTTCCATTACGTCTCAAAGAGTGCGGAAAAGTGTGTTTTTAATATAGGAAAATACTTTATTATCTAAATCCAAATTACAAAATGATTTTACGAAATATGATCGTTTTCTTTCTTGAAAACCTTATACATTTGAAAATAGATTTTTATATTATTGTTTTGAGGTCGTTTATTTTAAAACTAAATTCATAAAAATTGTATAGCCACAAAACTATAAAGAAAAATTATATATATATATATAAGAATGCTAGTTTGAAAATGTGTTTGTGTGCTCAACATCATCAAAAGCTCATTAAAAACATTATACAATGCAACATTCATCACCATTTTTCAGGGCTCGTATTTGGATATTAAATAGCTTGAGTTTTGGTCAAGGATAGATGGTGATAAACCCAAGGGAAACACTTTAAGAAATGTAACAAAACAAGGTACGAAGCACCAGAATTCAACATGACAAAGGAGCGAAGCTCCTACACAATCCACTGTACAGGTTCGACCAGGGGGTGGACCCCTTACTTATAGGTGGTCAATTTGGGGGAAGTCTAGTCAGTAATGAGTAACAATAACGAATGAATAAACATGTGATATACACCTCTTTATTCAAAGAGTTGGAGATGTAACAACATAAAGGGATCACATAGTTGCTTGAGTACAATGATGTACTTAGGCTATGGCTAGTACAAGAAAATTGTTATATACCCCTTTTCATTATGTCATGCGAAGATAACCCAAGTAATCCCGTTATGTTGTTATATCTTCAACTCTTTGAATAAAGAGTTGTATATCGCGTGTTTATTCATTCGCTGTTATTACTCACTGTTGACTAGATTACATGAATTCGAAAGAAATACCTAATATGTATGAATTAGTATTTTTATATCACTTTTGTCATATATGACAGTGAACTAGACAATTGAAATTTAAAAGCATTATATTATAAAAAACAGCTTTTAGGTATAATTTCTAGGGGTGGGCAGAAACCGCACCGCCATATGGAAATCGCCCACACCAAACTGTAAAAATGGTGCAGAAAACCGAATCGGATCTTCTCTTTGAAGCGGGTACTCCAAACTGGACCGATCCGGTACGATACGGTCTGGTTGCGGTTTGAGCTGTTGACCCAACCATATTAAACCAGACCGAACCGAATAGTTGCACTAGCAATCTTATGATAAAAATATAGATAATTCCTATCTAATTATTGGTTTTAACATGTATATTTATGTTGTTGTTATACTAATAATAATTGTTATCACAAAGAAGAAAGTTATAGTTTTAGCATAACAGTTACTATATCATTTTTCGAATAAATGCGAGTAATAATCTTATTTGAGTTATCTTACTTAATGTTTATGCATTGATTAAAATTGATGTTTGGTTAATGTATTAAAACAATCTCCCTTGTCATTAAATGTAAAACTGAAGTATTAATACGGTTAGAAACCAATCTTTCAATTTTTGATAACATTGTGTGCTTTACCACTTAAGTTACACTGCATGACACAATTGTAAATTGATTATCGATGGAAATAATTCTCTTATTTCATGTTTAATATGGGTTCAAACCGAACCGAACCAAAACTGAATCGTAATACATTAAAACCGAATAGAAACTGAACCGTTTAAACGAGTAGTATAATGGGTTGTATTTTTGATTAATCATTTGATGTGGTACAGAAGCGATTTGAACTCCAAACCGCACCAAACCGACCCGCGCCCAACCATAATAATTTCTGCATATATGTAAGTATCAGTTTTGTGAATGCTTCATATAATATGAAGCAGTTGTTAGCTATAATTTCTACATATATGTAGATATCAATTTTTTGAAAGCATCATATAACAACTACAAGGTATCATTTCTGCATATATGTAGGTATCAGTTTTGTGAAAGAATCATATTATATAAAATAGATGTTGAGTATCATTTCTGCACATACGTATGTATCAATTGTGAAAGCATCATATTACATGGTACAACAATTGGGTATCATTTGTGCATACATGTAGGTATTAGTTTTATGAGAGTATCATATTATACAAAACAGTTATAGGGAATCATTTCTGCATATATGTAGGTCTCATTTTTGTGATAATACCATATTATACAAATTGATCCTGCATATCATTCATATATACATGACATCGAACTAGCATGGCGTGGAAAAGGATAATCGAGAAATGGTGCTTGTAGGACTCATACGAAGTGCGGACGGAGTTAAACATGAATTTGATAGGATGGTGGGAGTGTAAGAAGAAGAGAAATATATAGCGAAGATTTGGAGTGGAAAATGAAGCATAAGCATTAACCCTAGTTGTTACATGCATTTTCTTCTACTTCGATCTCTTCACCAATTCCATTAGATAATGAAGAAGCAAAGAACAAGCATTAACCTTAATTTTTGTGCGTCTTCTTTTCCTTTTCTCCGATGTCTTCACCAACTCTGTTCGGGAGGTAAAAAAGCGGAGTAAAAGGTAAGGAACAGAAATTGAAAGATCAATTTGAAAAATAGATTGATTTCAAGAATGGAAAAGATAGTGTGACGACCGCCCATAACCCCTGCACTTAACTAGAGGAATAATGCGCTGAAAGGCGTGCCAAGCAGCTATGGACAATCATCAAAGTAGGTAAACAACATCGGAAATATCAAGTATGTACATAAGGCCTCACTACAACACTAATAGAGCAACTCAAACAGCGGAAACAGAAATACTCGATAGTAGTAAAAGTAATACGCCAGCCTCCTGCTCGTCTTCGCGCAGCAGCATCGTCCTCACTAATCACCTGTCACCTGCTACTTAGTCTTCCCAAACACAACCGAATGAACAGCCCAAGGTTATAAGAGGAAACATAAAACCTTGAGTCGGACAACAGTCTTAGTGAGCGATAAAACAACTAACAAACTTCAACAAAAAGGTATATGAGAATGGATAGATAAACATATTAATCTACCCACAACACCAAAGAAGAACTCAACCCTATCTTCCCCATATCGGACAATGATTGCCTTTACGTTAAACAATTCAACCATTCATCTATGGAAACCAGAACACCCATTCAATTATGGTAAGCACTCATAACATCTAGATTATATATATATATCATGTAAACCATCCTAATCGAATTCAACATCCCTCAAGCACAAGCCCTAGAGGCTTAAATCAATATCTGACAAGCACTCAAGGAACATCTCCTTCGACGTTGGACAATCTACGTGAGACGACACAAACAGAACAACGAATCATCCATGACTGACTCTGGTTATCACCACCAATCCTGCTTTGAAACCATCGTTAATCATATGACGACCAACCTTACCATATGTCAAGGACTAATGGTAACCCCAATTCTAGCATAAACTCCATACGCCTTTCAACGATACGTATGTATGTCCAATCTTGACAACTAGGCCTTTCAACGGTTCCTAGGGTACTCGACCTACAACCGGTCTTTTAGGTGCCCCTATTATACCCCTGCTTTGAGCCTGCTAGAACTTACGACAATGATAATCTCTCGGCCTTCGCATCTCTAGTCATCCAACTCGACGACTTTTCATAGCCCAAGCAACCTTCTCCAGCAATCATTATCCACCAACTCACGACCTTTGAGTTGTCACCTCATTCGCTATTCTACACCGATCAACAAACACCCTTCAACACTTCGAACCTTCCTACTTGAATTTACTTCGATGTCACACCATCACCGAGCCAATTACATCACTACGCTTGAGTATACAAAAATAAAATTCTCAGAAATAATCATGTGCGATCGACCGCCCCCCTTGAGTATACAACTGACTGACCCCTTACTGGACACACGACTGACCCAACATCTTGTCAGGTCGACCTCTCCATGCACGACACAATATTCGACCAACCCGCTACCAAGGCAAAATCAGACCGACCCTGCTCGACCAGCTCGATTGACCCTGCTCTACCAGCCCGACCGACCTTGCTCGACAAGCCCACTTCTTTTCCTTTAGGAAAACCTCCCCATGGTTCGACCGACCCACCATGTTCGACCCAAAACCTGCATCCTCTAATGCAACTCCAATTTCGACCAAAACTTCGCTAAAACGATTCGTTCGACAAAACCAATTCATTTAATACTACTGCAAGCATGTTATGAAACCAACAATAACACCAATATGACGATACCCTCAATGATTATGTAAAGTTCACCAAAATAACCATAAATGTGTGTATGAATAATTCTATGGATCTAACTTGCATATTCACATGAAATATCATAGAAATTACTTATCTAAACTTGCTAAATCAGATCATAAGGTGATTAATATGAAAATGGACTTATAGAGACATAGATCTATGATAAAACAATTAAATATGATGAAAAACATGATCAAACATTCATATACCTCATTGCATCCATGTGAGAGATGTAAACCACTTACCGATTCTCACAAACAAGCAAAAATCAAAGGAAAATGAATTCGAACAGCAAGCACTTCGCACCAAACACCTTGATCCGATGAATCCTTGCCACAATTGATGTAGATCTAGTCTCCAGTGGTATAGATCTATGATTTACCTCCTCATATGATTTTTAATGGTGGAAAGGTGTTAGAGGAAAGAGGAGCACAAGGCACCAAATGAGAGAATGAAAAACTAAAATCATTTCACATATCACTTACCCCCCCATTTATACCCTTCCAATAGCCCACCAATGGGCCTTCCCAAATCATCCTATTGTTGCTCTCCAAACCTGAACAACCAATTGAAAAACCTTAAAACAACGATTCCTCCCAAACCACTAAGCCAAATCTTTAATGTAACCACTCTACGAAAAGACAATCATTATTTCCTTTCCAATGGCATAGGTCTCACCCTCTGATTCGGCCTAAGTCAAAAGTTATTCCCTATACAAGACTGACAGGGGCAAAATGGTCACAAAAAATTGGTAAATATTATGGACATGTCTCACATCCCCATAAGCAACATATTAAAATATGAGAATGATCCAACCCTAAGGGAATAAAATAAAAATGTTTTATGAACCTCTGATACGTAAAATGCGGGATGTTACAGATAGGCTTCTGTATTATGCACATTTGAACCGGAGACATGTTTGAATGATGGGCTTTCGGCTTGTCCTTGAGAAAGAAAAAAAAGATGCATGTCCTTTTATCTAATATTTTAACCTAATTTGTCCTTAAGTTTAATTGCTTCAGACATGAATATATTTTGCAAATGCTTTTAATTTGTACTAACACATAATTTTGTGCTTATAGCATACTATAAGATATAAAATACATTTAAGGAAATAAAATAAAAGCATAATTTTGAACAAGATATTGTAATATTTACAAATGAATCATGATCAAATAAATAATTATTCCTTCAGACTACTGGTGCCTCCATCAAGTTAGCATAATGTATGACCCATCTTTAAAACAATAATCTATTTCTTGGAGAATGGACCTTATGTGAACATATGTTTGAGGGGAGAGAATTTTACCAAGAGTTAATCATGTTTCTCTATCAAAATTTGTATTTTTTCAAGCAACTAGAAGTTGGTTTTGTATTCATAATGAAAGTTAGCATTATTAATATATATATATATATATATATATATATATTATCTCTTTCTATTATAGGGAGAAGACACGTTTCTCATGTTATTATAGAGAGACTATTGTCATTGTCTTTGGTAGACAGAAGGTGACTTGTTTTTTTCATATAAGAGAAGAATTATGTTAGTGTGATATTCTTTGTTACAAAGGGAATAGTTTAATGCTTGTCTTGTAATGATATTTGAAGTTACTATCAAAAGTTGGAGGTTTAACCAAAACAATTGGATTCAAATCATAGGTTTGGTTTCATTATGGACCGAAATCATAGAAAATTGATTTTTTTTAAAGAAAACCACTAAATTTCAAATTTCATATAAGAAAATAAGAACAAACTAATTTGAGTTTCAAACATATGAGTATTCAAGATCCAAAATGTTAACTTTGAAACTGTATAATTGAATCTCTACTAGAGCCCGTAAAATTCTAGTTATACTCTCTTCGAGTGCTATGCTTTTGCAACATATTGCTATTAAACACTAAACCTATTTTTATTCTCCACCATTTTCCTTTGCATCGACTAAACTAAGGTTCTTTTTTTAGCTTCCTCTTTAATAACATTAATATAAAAAGATTGTTTTGAATAGTGTTGTTTCAAACCAAATCAACAAAACTAGGGTAAATACCTAAGTTTAAGAGGCTAGTGTTTTGAATAGTGTTGTTTCAAAGTATAGCATATCGAGCGTTCCTCGGGGATAATGAGCACGACTCCGGCGCTGGAGTACTGATTGTTGGAGGATTCATCCATGAACAACTTCCATTGAATGTCTGGAGTCTTGATGTTTTCCGAAGGAGGATCTTCCAAACCAGTGAACTCCACGATGAAATCCGCGAAGGATTATCCCAAGATGGATGGACGGGGAACGAATGTGAACTCGAATTGGCTCAGTTCTATATTCCATTTCATAACTCGCCCAAACGCCTTGGATCGTTGTAGGACCTGTCGTAACGGCTGGTCAGTGAAGACTTTGATTGGATGAGACTGAAAGTAGGGGCGTAGCTTCCCGGAAGAGATTAGCAAGCAGTGGGACAGCTTTTCAAGCTTTGGGTAGTTCTTTTCTTCCCTCTTTGATCTCTTGTTGATGTAGTAAACGGGTCGTTGGACATGGTCTTCAATGCGGACGAGGGCCGAGCTCATTGCCTACACAGAAACAACCAAATATACGTATAAGTCCTCATGATCCATAGGTTTGGAAAAGACAGGTGGTTGCTGTAAGTGATCCAGAAGGTCCTGGAATGTGGAGATGCACTCCAGCGTCCATGTGAAGCTACGCTTCCCCTTCCTGAGCATATTGATAAAGGGAATGCACTTGTAAGTAGCTTTAAAAATGAATCGACTTAGGGTGGCGACCTTCCCGTTAAAACTTTGAACATCCTTGATACTTTAAGGGGCTTGGATATCCCGGATAGCTTTATTCTGATCTGGATCGGCTTCGATACCCCGCGAATTGACAATGAAACCCAGAAATTTTCCCGATGCAACGCCAATAGTGCATTTCAAGGGATTGAGTTTCATGCCGTATTGGCGGAGGACACCGAACATTTCGGACAGGTCATAGACGTGGTCGTTCGATACCCTCGTTTTTATGAACATATCGTCCACGTATACCACCATGGATCTCCCGATCTGGTCCTTGAACATGCGGTTTACCAGTTGTTGATAGGTGGCTCCAGCAGTCTTTATATCGAAGGGCATCACGAGGTAGTAATAGTGCCCGAGGCTAGTTATGAACGAATTACGATCCTGATCCGGAAGGTACATAGGAATATGATTGTAGCCGGAGTTGGCAATCATGAAGGACAAGAGCAAGTAGCTGGCGGCTAAATCAATAAGATGGTCGATCTTCGGGAGTGGGAACCTGTCTTTAGGGCATACCTTGTTCAAGTCGGAGAAGTCGACAGACGTTTGCCACTTGCCATTTGCTTTCTTGACCAGGACGGGAATGGAGACCCATTCGGGGTAAAAGGCTTATCGGATAAAGCCGTTACTGAGTAACCTATCCTCCTCCTCTTTAAGTGTAGACGACCTTTCAATCCAAGATTCGACATTTCTGTTTGATCGGAAATTGCAAGGGATTGATAGCAAGCCTGTGACAGGCGACTCCTGGATTGATGACACACATGTCGGAGTAAGTCCAAGCGAACATGTCAAGGTTAGCCCTTAAAAATTCCAAGAGATCTTCCTTTATTACGGGATGGAATTGCATCCAACTTTCAAGACCTTCGTAGGGTCGTCGGGGCAGATCGGGACATCCATCATTGGTTCTACTAGGGTAGCCTCTCGAAATCGCGCTCTTCGTCCTCCCTTGTATCGAGATCATCGGAAAGACGACAATTGTGCCTAAGCCAGGACTCAGACACCTTTGATAGCTATGCGGAGATGGTTTTAGCGCAAGATGACAGAGGCACGGTATTGCCTTTATCCTTATTGCGCGCTTTCCTCCATTCTATGAGGTAGTAGTCTTTCGCTGTTGCCCGGTCGCCTTTGATTGTGCTGATTCCATTTTCTATCGGGAATTTTATCAGAAGGGACTTTGGTGACATGCATACTCGGAAACCTACAAGAAAAGGACGGCCAAAGAAAACGTTGTATGGAGAGATGTCGTCGATGATCATAAAGGTAAGGATTTGGACCCGGCTCCGATCCCTTTCCCCGAGTTCTACAGGGAGGTCCACTATGCCCACTGGATGATTGGATAATCCGTTGAAGCCGTGGATCGTGGAGTGACATGGCTTCAAGTCTTTGGACAAAAGTTTCATTTGATCGTAAACCGCCTTGAATATGATGTTAACCGAGCTTCCTGAGTCAATAAGAATCCTTCGAACGAAAGCTAGGCTAATCTGGCCAAAGACGGTGAGAGGGTCTATGGTTGGAATCTCGATTCCTGTAGATTCTCTCTCGCAGAAGACAATATCGTCCCGCATTGTTTTCTATAGCTTGGCGGGGACGGACTCGTATAAGGTAGAGCAAGCTTCATAAGTGGCGCGCTTTATAGAATTGGCATACTAATCCATCTTGCGGGAGCTATCATGTGTGGGGCGAGGTGTGTCGCGGATAGTATTGATCACGATGCCACGTGACTTTTGGTTAGATGGCCCTAGGGCCTTATTAGCAGGTGTTGGAAGTGCGGGCGTTGGAGGGCCCGCAGCTGCTTCGGGAGAAGCGGGATCCTGAACGTACAGTCATTAGTATTGTGTCCATACATGTCATGGAACCTGCAATACTTACCAGAGTTTTTCTCGTGGTCAGTGGATTCTCGAACATTGGACTTCTTGTATTGGAGAGTATTACAGGTCTCTAAGTAGATCGTCTCCATATCTCGATTCAACGGAGTGTAGTTCCTGTAATTTTGATAGCCGTCGTGCTTCTTTGGGTTTGTCGGAGCTTGATTATTTTTATGACCGCTGGGTTTGTCGCTATTCGACTTTGTCTAATAGGGGATGTCCTTTTACCCTTGTTGGAGGGTTTCCCGACCTATTTTCCTTTGACAATGTCGCCGACGGTGCCGGCGTGCGGGTTGTTGGAGTGGCTGGCCCGAGAAGCTTGATTGTTCCTTGCTTCATCTTGGCATAGGAAATGTCCGGCCTTATCATAAAAAGCTTCTAAGGTCTTAGGTTGCTTCTTATCAATCCAAGTTCCAAATTCGGAGGTTGGGAGGACAACTTTTGCAAGCCGGAAAAGGACGGTGCAAGGATCCATGTCGTCGACCTCAGCAAGGGCAGTATTGAATCGCTCGAGGTAGCTCTTGTGTGATTCTGCAAGACCCTGGTAAATGTTAAAGATGGTAGGTCGTTTTTCGAAGTCGGAGCATGCATCATGAACCGTCTAATTAACTCCGTGGCCAACTACCGAAGGTGTTGGTAGACTGGAGTGGAAGGCGAGAGAAACAAAGCAAAGCAGTGCCTGCTAAGAAAACAGGGAAGTATTTGCACTCGACGGCGTTGGTGGCCCGGTTAGAGTCCATCTGCCACTCATATCGGTTTAGAAAGGCACAAGGGTTAGTCGTTTTGTCGTAGAGTTCCATTTGTGGCATGTTGAAGCATCGGGGTCATTCGGCCTCATGCACAACCCTAATGAAAAGGTTACACCTCAAGTGGGTTTCCCATGAGTCGTTGGCATTTCCTCGCATATCTCTCATGATCCTTCGGACCATGTCGGGGAGATATGCTGGTTGGAAATCCTCCGGCAGAACCCATTGGTTTTGACGAACTTCGGGAGTCCTATTCTGTGGACGCCTTCTATGATGCACATCGGACTCATTCTCTTCCATGTCATCGACATCGATTGCATGGTTTCGGTATGACTGACGAGGTTGAGCGGGCTGGTGTGCATTCTGATTCGGTGGAACTTGGGCTTGATGGGTTGTCGGGAGCATGGGTCCCAAGCTCTGAGTGGCGACAATCAGGTTCTGTCGAGGAGGAGGTCGGTTACTTGGACCCGGTTCATCGTTGATGACCAAACGAGAGCGATCACGATAATGCTTCCTCCACTGTAAGTGAAAGTGGTTCTATCACCGTTTCCGTTTCTGTTGCCATTGCCGTTAGTATGAGCATTAGAGCGGACAACGATGTTATTATTAAGGCTGAACCTTCTTCTTTGATGTGGGCCCTAGGACTTAGAAGAAGGGGTTTCCAAGACATTGCACCGTGATCGGGCATTGTCCTGAACAAGTTGAAGTCGAGCGATGAGGCGGACTATCTTGAAGTTAGTGCATAAGGTCAATGTTGTTTTTCAATGCCTTGTTAAGTTTGAGAGCCTTATTTTCATAGCTCTTATTAAGCGCATAAATCTGTGCTTGAGTTGCAGGGGCTTCGGGGTCCATAGGAGGAAGAAATTCCATTTCAGTTGGGTCTTCTGCCGAATAAGGTTGCTGAGAAGTACTAGCGTCAATTGCAGTTGATGGACCAAGCATCTGATTCTTTGTTCGCTTAACCATCGTAAGCGGACCCGGTAGCAGGTTATAGAAGAAACCTAAAGTGCGTCGAAGTCGAGATGGAAATGTGCGACAAAAAAGCAAGTCTAAGAACCTCTCTCAATGAAAGAACAAGAATGTTGACGGCAAAAAATGTTGTAACATCCAATGATTCTAATTTACTTAAGAATTATGTTTCGCGTGGGAAAGTAAGTGCAGAAAGCAATAAACAACACAGTAGATTTATAGTGGTTCAGTCCCATGAGGGGACTACGTCCACTTTGAAGGAGTTCGCTGATATTTTATTGACAATAATAAGTTACAAGCTTAGACCTTCGTCATGACATTCATTTACAAATATTTCCAAGTATTTTGGAATCATAATCTTCATGTAGGAGTCTTGGGAAAAAAGTCACTTTTATGCTTCTTCTTCCTCAAAGCATGGCTGCCATTATTGTGTTCTTGGAGCTCTATGGGATGCCAAATCAGCAAAAATTCAATCCCTTTGAATTGTGATCTTAGGGGTATTTATAGTGAAAGGGTTAGGTGGGAGTAGGTAGGTTTTGGGGACTACACAACAGAAAATCGTGTCATAGAGCCGCACACAGCAGGAAAATCGCATCACCCATGGCTGATAGGAAAAATCGCATCCCTTATGTGGGATGCGATTTTCGCATCCTAAGGGATATGAAAATCACACCCTAACGGGATGCGATGCTGTTTGAGTAAGCTGGTCCCCACACCTTGCACGTATGTGTGCATCAGGGTGATGGGATGACATTGCATCTGATGGATGCGATATCATCGTGTTCGGGAGATGCGATGATATCTCACCAAAGGGATGCGAGGTGAGGAAGGCATGGAGCGAGCGGAAGCGTTGGCGTGCTGAGTGGGGTGATGCGAGCATCGTGTTACGAGCCTCGTGATGCGAGGTGCATGATGCAAGGTGGAGTTGCAAGATGCGGCATGGTCATATCAAACAAGGTGATGCAATCTGCTTGATGTGAGTCTTGTGATGCGAGTTGCGCGATGCTAGGTGTTTGCTTTAAGAAGTTGTGAGGAAACTCACTCGACCTCTCCTTGGCTCGAACCTTTAACATTTTGGCAATAGTTCGAGCTTTGGCACTGTGCGACATGTAGAGTCGAGTGGGTCTCGTGTACTTTTGGGAGCTAGACAAAAATGTCGGTTAACAATGAAACTGTGGAATATGATACCTAACATTACGATGTGGTGGTAGATAGCCAGTAGTAAGTAGAAAACCAGAATTTACTACGTAATACTATCTAGAAAGAGGATGAGAAAATTACTAGATTTGTCATTCACAATGGAATTAAATTCGATTGTCTTGCATGAAAAGTGAGTGAATAGAGTTATAGAGGGATAAAAGTGAGTGAAGAGAGTTGTTGGTGAGGGAGAAGAAATGAAAGAAGGAGGGGTATTTGAAGAGAGTGAAAATTGCCATTGAGGCCGAAATGGAGCCATTAGGAGATGATACATCAGACGCATCGTCTCCTAACGACTCCTTTATTTGGTTTGCGATGCGTCCGACGCCCTGCAAAACGGTAACGCCCTATTTTGAGTGTGCGAATGAGGCTTTATTTGGCTCACTCAGCCCAGCTTGACTGACAAATACACTGCATACATACTCTTGTAGGTATAAGAATAAACAAAGCAAAAATAACTCAGATTCAAGTTAAACCTTTTATACAACTGCCCATCAACTTCAAGCTCTAGAACTCATGGTGGCTAACACTTATAGTTCAAACTTGGGGAACTTGTTGACATCTCATACAGCCTAATCCAACAACATCAGTTCCTGCTAGTCCCATCTTAATAAGTAATTATTGAGGAACTCTTCTAGCCACTAACTAAATGCCTCTGTAGGCCATCCAACTTACTTGGGTCGCTTATTTCCAATGATTTTGGAATACATAGTGGTAATGATTAATTCCAAATGATCCAAATAGCTATAGTGAAGGCGATATGACCCAATTCGGCTTTTAGATACTCAAATTGGCTTCCAGCTATGACACCCACATTCATTAATGTCACTCATAAGAGAATGCATTAAGTTCCGTGAAGCACAATAGGCAATCATTACAGAACATTTCCAAGACAGATAAAATAAGCAGCGGAAAATTTTAAACTTTTTATAAAAGCAATAAAGCATAGTTTCACAAGTACATCAAAACCAGTTACAATTACTCAAATGTCTCAAATCTGTCTCACAAAACATCTCATGAAATAAAATATCAGAGTACATAAAATCATATCCCTCGCCATAAGCCATACTAAAGTAGATAGCATGTCAAAACGATACATCCCAAGAATCAAGTCCAAGTCCAAGTTATAAGAGAAATCCTAGTCACTGGTGAGTGCTTCCCCTCTGAGAACCTATGGAGGGAAGGAAGAAAGAGGCAAAAGAAAAAGGGTCAGACATAAAGTCTGGCGAGTTCCAATGATTTACAAATGTGCGTAAAATAGAAATGCCAAGACGGGTAAATAAGACTGGATGAGAAAGGTATAGTGTTATAGAAGGTAAACTAAACTGAACAGTATAACATGATGGACAAGAATAACAGGAATAAACTTATGATCGAGTAATGCTTCACTTTTATATCCCAAAATGGATAATGTCTGAACATATATATTTCTGCACCAATACCAGTATAACAGGTTCAACATGATTACATATCAGCAGGGTCAACAGCATAAATAAATAGTAGGTTTAAATAGCAAGATTAGGCGTACCCTAATTACATAACCATATTAGGTGTTACCCTAATTATACAATAGCAGGATTAGGTGTACCCTAATTACTACTCAAGTGATCGGCTCCCTACTACGTAAATACCCTGTGTCAGCCCCAGCAGTAGGGTGTATCACTCCCTAGCCCAGCAACTGTATGAAACAGGCCTATTTGCTGGTGTTACAGCGTCTTATCTTCCTTAGTCGGACCCATGCACGCTTATAACTCTGTTGGAATGGCCCTGTACCCACCCCCATGTGACCTATTGCTATCGAGTTCAGTAAAGCATGCCCTGGCCCCTACCTAGTGTGAGGCCCCTTCTAATAAGATACACAGGGATACTGACTGATATGGGTTCCAAACAGCAGATTGACACAAGCCAAACCCCTAAGCTTGTGCCCCCCCCCAAAACTAGGATCTAAGAGTCCCCAAAACCTGATACAACAGCATATTGAGGGACCTCTTAGCTTATTAATATTCATGTTTAACCTAGCAGGTTTAGGTGTTCTAATAAGCGTGGTTGTAATATTACATGCCATTATGTGACACCCCGTATTCTTACATTTTAAAAAGTAAGAAATTTACATACGTATACGATGATACGCAAAGCATATAAACCAGTAAAGCATGAAGATAAAAGATATTCTGTTTATACTTCTAGAAATAAGGTAAACGGGATTCACCATTGCGTTCGTCTCGGAAAAATACGCGAAATAGAGTCCGAGTTTTCGAGAATCGGAGTCCGTATGACCCGTTAAAGGCCCAAAGAAGATTAGTGGAAATTTGAAATTCGGAAATGGGTTTGAAAACCAGATCTGGGGTTAGGCGGGAATTTTCCCCGCCTAGGCCATGTCGATAGGGCTGTCGACAGGGCTGTCGACTTGGTCCCAGACTAAGTCGACAGCCCTGTCGACTTGCCTGTCGACAGGGGGTGGCCGGGGCAATTTGCCTGGCGCACCTGTTTGTCTCACCTGGTCTTGTTCTTGGGCTGATTCTGGAAGCTTCCGAGATCTGATGGTCCTAATCTATCCTAGATCTAATCCTATGGCCTAAAACACTCCTAATCTCTATAAAAACACCCCTAAGCCCCCTCCTAAACCCTCATAAATCACTCTCTCCACGAAGTGCTGCCCAAATGCCAAGTGATCATGGCCTCCATTCCCTTTTCCTAAAGCCTAAGCACTCAAATCGGGTTCAAATCAAGTAGTGCAAGCTAGCTACACCAAATGGAAGGAAGATCAACGTTGCTATGCGAGTTCCATGATGATTCTTCAACAAAGGAGGCACCTTTCTTAGCCAAGATGATTCATGCTTCTTTCCCTAGACCTAACTATGTAAGTTCTAGCTACTTTTAGATGGAAACGGTAGTTTTGATAATGACATGGGATAAAATGAGGCTAAACATGATTATGCGAGCCTATATGAACCTTACCTTGCCTCTTGTGTTCATGTTTATGATTTTAGGCCATGTGAGTGACTTAATCATGCCTCTCATGCTATGCATAACCTAGTTTATCTTGCAAGTTTGGATCTTTATGCATGAAATGCTAGCATGAACCTTTAGGAACCATTTTTACTTGTGAAATATGGGCTAAGACTAGATTTTGGGGCTTATGCATGTTTATGAACCCAAACCCATAATGTTAACATGCAAGTTTGTGGCCAAATCCTTTATGACATTATGCATACTTATGGCCAATTTCCTTGAAAATTTTATTATGCATGCTTGTGGCCAACCCTTTATGAACCTATGCATGTTTTGAGCCAAACTCTCATGATACTATGCATGTTTGGGGTCATTGTGTAGCATAGTATCTCTACGATGTGACTCGTCCATTCTTCCGTTGGAACACGATTTGGGTTGAGGTTAGACAAGCGTGAATATAGCATGAAAAACTTAACTCGAAGTTGCATGAAAACATGATAGGTGAGCTAAACTTGACATGAACCATAATTTGGGTAAATGGGTAAAACGTGATAACATGTAACGTTAAATATGACATGTGTTTATACTTGAAAACATAACTTGAAATGTAACATGGAAGTTGACATGTAAGTATGCATAAAAACATAAGCTTGGGAATTTACCTATTAAGTTAGGTCTACCCATTGGGAATTTACCTATTAAGTTAGGTCTACCCAATTGCTTGAAAACTTGACTATGAACATGGTACTAGACTAAACATGAAAGTG
>JASFAX010003036.1:0-43839 GCA_030737875.1 Allium sativum
ATCGCAAAATAACCGAATAAAAGCAAGTAAGAACACAAAGGGATTTTTATAGTGGTTCGATTCTCTATGAATCTACGTCCACTTTCAATCAATTCTCATTATAATATTCAAGCTTACAACGTATGAATTTTCCCTCATTACAATCTTTTCTCTCTTTTCTCCCTCCTTATGATCTAATTTCTCTTGAATTTGGTGAAGAAAATGAAGAGATCTTTTAGCTTTGTGATGAATTTTCAACCACTTGTGTGCTTTGATCCTCTTTCATGAATTTCATAGATCTCCTAGTGAATTAACATTCAATTTAGGTTTTGGAGAGGATTAGAGAAGATATGAAATTGCTTGAGAGATTTATTATGTAGCTTGAATGAGATTGAATGTGCTTAGATCCAATTGTGGAAAGCGCTAATGATCATTGATTTGGATTTGATCTTCATGAAGTTAGAGAAGTGTTGATGAATCCATAGAAGCTATTAGAGAAGTTGTAGATGAGCTTTGAATTTGACGGAGTCTCCTTGTAGGAATGAATTTTCGGTCCCCCCACCCCCAAAGTGAATTATGAGGGGTATTTATAGGTGATTTTAGTCCGGGTGGCAAATTCTGTAATTATTCAGAAAAACGCCATGACTCATTTTCAACATGACTCAATCCGACATGATTCAATCCGACATGACTCAATTCGACATGACTCAATTCGCCATGACTTCACCCCGCCATGACTCCGTTTCGCCATGAGTTCATTTCGCCATGGTGAGATGTGGTGTAACCTTAGGTGGCATTTAGGTAAATAGAATGTATAGTTGGAATTCGCTCTTCACAGTTGGTAAGCGGCATACAGCATGGTCTAAATACATGTATAGGATACAGATGGGATGGCATGGGAACGATATTCTTTATCATATAGTTTGGCAGGTCTTGCGGCATATATATATATATATAATATATATGCAATCCATCTAGCTCTACCATATGGTGCTTTACAGCTGTCACATCATCAAGTGTGTATTACAACGTCATCATCCCATGCCGTTGTTTTGGTCTGGAAACGCCGTAATGTTATGTTAACGACTTGGGGAACAGTGAACGACATGAGTAAAGTCGGCCCGCTTCAGCTTGTGACAACCGATATACGACATGGAGCAAACAAACCAATTATAATGCCAACTCGTTTGTATTTGTGCCACGTGGCCATGTAAATACCACCATTGTGTGATGCTTTGGCAGCAGGAGTATTTGCGGCTTGACTATCTAGTGGTCCATGTGACAGTCGTGCGTCCCATGTATATGAAATACTACGGCTTGGATAGAATGTCCACGAGTTGCATCCTTCACGTATATAATATATATGTTACCCTTTGGTCATGGGGGTACTACTGTACACATTTGTTGTACATGACTTGATTATCACACCAGTAACGACCTGTGGCTTTAAATGCAGAACAACCTGATTCATGTTGTTTTGCCATCACGGCTTGGTGGAGAGAAACGGTTTGATGTGGACCTGCTTCCTTGAATACAAAGTAACGTTTTCACACATGAAGGTATGGTTAATGACCTAGCAGCATCCGAACTACCGCATGGCTGGGCATCATGACATGCGGCATGGAGACTTGTGAAAAGACTGACTAATGGCATGAATGAAGTAGCAGGCACGGCATGACTCCCAGATACAACATTGTTTGAATGCCATGATTTGTGCGACATGGTATGAACGCCATGATTGATGTGATCAATCCATGCTGACACATTTTTTCTGAATCAACCATATTCATGTCGCTTGAGCTCATGTCGTGGGGACAACCTAACACCATAACGCCTGATCAACTCTCATCATGTCGCACGAACATCCCACGTCATGACTTAACATCGCGATATGTGGCATAACAATGGAACGACATGCTTTGTCTCGCATGGTTTACACAGCCTACATGGCGCACGTTTATGCTTCATGCTATGTCAATCGTTTATATCCTTATTTGTGCGTGGAAACTGTTGATTACACTGTCACCTTGTCTTGTAAACGACATGGACAAAGTTATATAGAACGTCATGACTCTGAACCGCCATGCCGTGAGAGCAATATGATGTCTACGTTTTTTCTCCCTGTGTCTTATGTCGTATGAGCGGCTTATATCCATGCTGTGGTATACGGCTTGAGACCATGGCCGCCTGAACCCCTTGGCGCCAAGTCATGTTTAACGACTTAGAGTCATGTCATGGAAATGACTTATCTAGTTTCAACGACTTAAA
Organism: Allium sativum; assembly: GCA_030737875.1. NCBI lineage: Eukaryota > Viridiplantae > Streptophyta > Magnoliopsida > Asparagales > Amaryllidaceae > Allium > Allium sativum. The sequence goes on from JASFAX010003036.1 coordinate 2,248, forward strand.
TGAGTACGGCACAGACCAAGTCGCTTTGACGGCTTATCGCTTAGACCGAAACCAGCCCAGAGCCCTTTGGCGTTAATTCTCTGAACCGCGTTGAACTAACGGGGTTAACAATAATTATTTCCCATATATTTCATTTCTTGTAGACCTTTATATAGGACAACATTAAAAAAGAAATCTGCTAACTTTTTGTTCCAACTAGCGAATTCTACTAACTTTTTGTTCTGACTCAAATAACCTTTTCACGTGTGATCATTCAGCTTCTATTATTGCATCAAACTGAGAATGCAAAATTTGTGATCATTCAGCTTATATTATAACATAAGAAAGAAGTTATTCATACTAAGAAGGCATCTACTGCATTGGGACCTTATTCTCCGGCTGTCAAGGCTAACAAAATGCTTTTTGTATCAGGAGTTCTTAGTCTTGTACCCAAGACTGGAAATTTTATTTCAAACAATGTAGTGCCGCAAACTGAGCAGGTGCTAAAAAACATAGAGGAGATTCTTATTTCATATTATAAGGTGGCTGCTTTGCCTATGGAAACTGAGCAAACTGAGTAGGTGCATGTTATCAGGTGGCTGCTTTGCCCACGGATGCAAGAGTTGGAATTGGTTGCATAGCAACCTTGTAAAAAAATACTCTTATTTCATATTGTCGGAACTGACTAAATAAAAGATTGCACCAAATTTTTAATTAAATTGATTATAAAATGTTTCATCAAATATATATACATATACATATATATTATTGCATCAGACGAACCTCTAGAAATAGATTATGTGTTCAAGGTAGTAGTTGTCGGAGATTTTGCTATTGGGAAATCACAGATAATAGGAAGATTCACTAAAGATGAGTTCAGTTTTGATTCCAAGTCTACAATTGGTGTTGATTTTTAGACTCACTATTAACAAGAAGCATATAAAAGCACAAATTTGGGACAATGCTGGATAAGAAAGTTAAGAGTTGAGTTCATATCAGTTAATCATACCATGTTATAATAAGTGAATTTTACACATGGTCCATTATCAAGTTCACTGTATTCATTTGTTTTCAGTTAAACATTAAACCAATAATTAATACATCCTAACAACAATAGTATACATACATTATAAACATTAAACCAAATATCCGTCTGCACATCAACTTTCTTTAGAAAGCCTACCCAACTCTAGGCATATTTTTACTACCAAATCGGCATGTTAACGTATACAGATCTTAACACACAAGAAAACTAGAAAAACTATAAAATAGAATCAGGAAAAAAAGTCAAAACTTTGTACACTAGTATGCTGTTAATCGAACTCTTTTATGCCGCCAAATCAATGTCACATTTGATGGAAGTAATTTTTACTTGATCATCTAATATCAAACTTTATAGCATCACCAAACATGCTTACACAAATAATCACTCTATAAAAATAAACCTTGTGTTGTTTCCAGATGAATGATGCTGCTTCTTATTCTCGACAGTCTCCCAGCCTTCATCATTCCTCATTTCCTCACCCTCTTCCTATACAACACATTTAAAGAATTCAAAAAATTAATGCAACACAAAACAGTAAAGTAATGTTTGTGAAACTTACCTCCAAACCCATGGAGTAGCTTCAAGATCCCAAAAGAGGCAAAATTAAACTACCTTATCAGCAGATCTATGGCTAGGGCTGTCATTGGATAGAAGCAGATGAATCTGGGAACAAAACAAGAGATAGATATGCAAAAATCAAAATGAACTGGAATGAAAACCCTACTTTTCGATCCGTGAAGCTGCCATATTTTTTCCTTGGAGTGAAAAAGAAACGAAGGCAGTGAATTATGTTAGCGGGAAAATGAAAATTTGGGGGTAAATTCGCTAAGGAAATGAAGGAAAATAAAATTGACGTGGATTGCTCACGTAGACCGTTGGATCTGGTTAATTCATTTTCAAAATGGCCATACCGAATTCAGATGATGGGTTGGATTTGAGTGAGCTCGCCATCACCAAAATACGCCACAAAATGATTCTCGAGCCTCCACCAAACGATGATGTACCAAAAGCATAACACCTTTCTTTACCATAAAAATTAACCTTTCAAATGTTAGTTTTTTCATTTTAGACCCTGAAGGTGTGTTAGGGAAATTGATAACCTATATTATCCATCATTAGTCGTCACTTAAGCTATTAACATCATTTAAATGATATTTAAAACATGAAAATCTTGGTCGATTTCCTAATCGAGTTAGGAGAATGTTTCAAATTTTAATTTTAATTATAATAAAATACTTACAGTGAAAATTGGGTTTGAAATCTAGGAAAACTTGTTGAAATCTCGATGAACAGTGATCTCGTTTGAAAATTATAACTTGCAGGTGAAGAAGTGAAGAGAAAGAAGGAAGAACTTTCATACCGAAATGCTTCTTAAATCTCAGTCGAATAAACAAGACCAAATCAATGGACCGGATCAGGGGATACCAAATGGAGGGGGATCAAAGTATGACACAAAATCAAAGTTTGACTTGAAAAGTTGAAAATATCACTTCACAAGGGGGGCAAATGTTACCACCAAATTCAACACCAAAACTAGAGATTGGCAAAGGGGTATAGGAGCACCACAGGCACCGAGAGTGTGTTTCAGAAGCAGAAAACTGACACCAAATCACTAAGGCAACTCATATCGAAAGCAGAAAGAAGAAGAATTTTCAATATGTTATCGGTGCCAACATTGGAGGTAGGGTCTCGGTATTGATACGAAAGGGGACAGCGGCAAGGCAGTGCCGACACCGAAGGCAATCAATAAGGACTCAGGTCCGAAAGCATACCACTGGAAATCGAAAGAAAATAAAAGGGGTTAACTGAAAGTATATGGTTTGAAACCCAGAGCTATGAAAGGAAAGCGCCAAACCAGACAAAAGGAAGTAAAGGGCTATCAGTTCTAATTAACTTAGTATCAGTACTAGCATCAGGAAGAAGTTCAAAAGTCATCGGAAAGAAGCCATGAATGACACTATCATAAGTCCGAGACTGAAACTAAGGGTTATCGGAAGTAGAGAAAGGGGACGATCGCTCTAACAAGCTAAGTTTGGATGCCGATTCTAAGGAAATAATAAATCTAACATTTAGAAGATAATGAGGCAAATAGAGCTTGGAATTGATTGTCAAAATAGAAAATTATCACCTAGACCGAAAGCAACTATCAAAGTTATCTATACCGACGGGTTCAGAATCGATACTTTATGAAAAAGCAACATCAAAGTTAAACTCCTAAAGCCTGAGACCGTCATTTCGAAAGAAAGATAGACCTAATAGCAATACTCAGTAGAAGGAAAAGTGGCTGAAACCTTGTTGCCAGAACCGAAAGGGCAGAAAAGCAATCCAAACCCTGTTGCCTTATCCGAAAGGGGCTTCTACTGAGCTAATACCAAAGTGGGGCCCAATTTATCTATAAATAAGACCACATAGGTCTATTTATGGGGGACTTTCTCATTTTCTCAAATCTTGTAATTTTTCTAATAGAGTAAACCCTAATTTCTAAATCAATTTGCGGATTTTACTTAGAAACTCTTATTTATTCAAATCAATAATCAATGAAGAGTGAATCAACACTTGAGAGTGACTCCATGAATTTACGCCTATAGTTCTATTTGCATTTCTTCACGGCAAAGCCTCATGAATGAGCTCATTTACCAAAATACCCTTCTACAAGCCATTTAGCTTCTTCACTTGTGTTGTGCTTAGGGAACCCTTATCCTGAGGTACCTATTGGTTATTGAGTTTTGTAAGCGTGATACTCACCCCCTTGACGGAAGAGTAACTAACCTTCAGGCTTAAGACCTTGATATCTAGGAAACTGTGAACTAACTCAAGCTTATGAGAACTAAATAATCCCTAACCTCCTTATATAAACATCCTTAGTACTTATTCTAATGTTAACGAAAAATATCATTACTAACCTTCAGGCTTAAGACCTTGATATCTAGGAAACTGTGAACTAATTCAAGCTTGTGAGAACTAAATAATCCCTAACCACCTTAGATCAAAATCCTTAGTGCTTATTCTGATGTTAACGAAAAATATCATTAACATGTTGTGTCGTACTTATTTATTGATTTCGGCATGGATATGCTTGAATTTCGACCTTGATTTCGACAAAGGACTGCCGAAAATGAGAAAAAAAAAAGTAAAATGGTGGGAGTGTACCAAATTTTTTTCCGAACGTGTCTCCCGCTTTATCATTTTGAAGGTACTTATAACATCACCCTTATTTTATAAATGATTCTTTATAAAAAAAATGGTCCCCCTTCCCCAACCTTCTAGTGCCTCCTTTTATAGTGTAGAAATGGTCCTGTAGATCTTTGCAGCTTCTCTTTATCTCCCACCTGATCTTCGCATTTAAAATTTTCCTTTAGTTTCTTAAATATAGTGCTTGCTTGTTGTTCTCAATTTGGTAACATGTTTCCAAGCTAGAATCAGTAGTAGTTGTGTTAGTTTTAAGAATCTAGGTGGGATGTTTGAAATTTTTTGTAGGAAATATATGGCTACATGGGTTAGTTCTTCTTGACCGGTAGAGGTTAAAGAGCATAAGAGAAAATTCGGGATCCATCCCCAGGATATCGGAATGATCTAAAGAGGCATGACGATGGTTGTTGACGCTTGAGTCATATCATAGTGTTGGATGGTGTTGTGTTGTTTGCTTCTTTCAGAGGGCTTGATTGACGTATGTACAAAATGTATTCGGATATGTTATGACATGTTTTAATGTACTTGGAGTTTGTTCCATTGTGAATGAGCTCAAGTTGTTCTCATGAGGCAAGAGGGGATCCATATCGATATATCATTGTCATATAGTTGTAAGTACATTTCTATGTTGAAGTGAGTATCGAGTGGTTTACTGATACACACTTTGAGCACTTTTTCATCTTTTGTGGTAATGCCTATGTTTTCTCCAGCATGTGTTACAAATATACTTTTGTAGATGTGGGCAGAGTATGTCCTTGGTTATATCTTCTCTATATGCAATGTGCAACCATTGACCCATATGTTTTATGTCTATGTAAACAATTATTATCTTGGGATGAAGGAGTTTAGATGTAGGTTGAAGATTCTTGAGGCATGCTGGAGGGTGTAATATTAAATCCTTTGTTGGGATGTATTGGATTGCAAGGCTCAAGTTGGGATGTGTGCCATGGTCATAGTATGACTACTTCAATTATGCTTGTGGTGCACTACAAGAATTTTTGTTGTTGCAAAAATTGGTTGCGTTTATTCTCAAATGCAAGCAAAAGCGTTTTCAGTACCAATATAAGCACGGTGAAAAATATTTCACATTCCCTCCATTTCGTAAATATAAGTCTGTATGTCCAAAGTAAACGTAGCCGACCTATTCTCTATTCCTCTCCCCTTATACTTAAAATCTTTTAAACCTCGTTCCCTTTTCTTGCTTTTTCCATAGAAAAACCCTAGCTTCTAGCGGCTTTCATTCTACCGCTTATTATTTCTCAGTTCAACGTTCATATGGATACCGGTAAAGGCGATGGATCTCAGCGACTCTAAAAAGCGATTTGATCCAATTCCAAGTAATATTCAAGTTCGTGAAATCGCTAAATCTATAAAGGCATAAAATCAAACTTGATTTATCTAATTTTGTTTGGATCTTATCGTTTAGGGTTTTGAAATGTAAAACTACGTTGCATGTTGATTTCTGCAACCACAAACCAAAATAGTTGATTTCTACAAACAATATTTGTAAATGGGTTTTAAGTTACTTTTGAAATCTGGGTTTTGACAGTATACCAGATTAAATTTATATGCTTATGTCCCCCCCCCCCCCCCCCCCGCATATGCTTTAAATTTAGATCTAGGTATACATATAAATTTTTCATAATAGTATGTATGAAAGCAAATGGTGTTTATACTTGTTATAGTATCTTTCATGCTGTTTGCATCTGAATTGAATGGGTTTTGAACCTGTTTTGTGTGTGTGTATATATATATATATATATTGATTTCCTGAACTATATGGATTGGAATTTAATCTGGACATTGATTTTAAATGTTAACATGTTCATTTAAATTGCTTGACTGAGTACTTGCAGCAAACATATTACGATGATACACACACACACATAGGAACCTTGTAATGCATGAATTATATATAAGAGTTACACAATATATAAATTGTGTCGCATATGACTTAAGCAGTACATGAATTTTGCAGTATGTGATATTATGCAAGTATATCAGAATGTGTTTATGTATGTTAATTTATTTTATTTTATTCCACCTGATTTGCATGTATAGGAGTATACATGAATATTGAAATTGTGAAGCTAGAGTGTCACTTTATAATTATTAATACCTGCATACTTTGTGTTTGACATTAGGATATGCAAATGAGAATACATACATATATAGTGCAAGTGATATTATGTTTTGTATGTGTGAACCATGAGCACATATGTTTATGAGGGGTGTATTTATCAAGTATGCATTTATTCCTAGATGTATATATCAAGTGCGTGTGAACATTTCGAGATTTCCTAGAAGTTACTAAAGCAAGTTAATTTCGTGGCCAAGAGGTCTAACATTTCGAGATCGATTTATCTTGGGAATTACTAACTTAAGTGACTACATTCAATGGATTGACAATTAATTTGAAACGTAACACTAACATGGTAGGATCTCCTATCAAAGTTCATAGTTAGCTGCTAGGAGGTATATTTCAGATCCATATTGGGAGGTGTTTAGTATTTTTAGTATACTACGGCCTATTTCCATGAAAATAGAACATTCACATGTTATTAAGAAACAAATCATGAGTTCTATGTGTATACGTTGAGGTAAGAGAGGTGTTGACCTAGCTTCTTGTGGTCTGGCTGATGAAACACTTTGAAATGGTGAATAACTTTAAAATAAAGTTTTCAGTCATTAAAGAGCTTCGAAATTTAGTAAATCAAGTTCCGAAGATCAATTAGTTTCAACGGGTCAATTTAGTAACTCCAAAGATAAGTCGAGGTTAGTTGGTTTGATAACCAGACCAAATTATTAAATAGTAAGCGATAAATATATTCGTCTATATGTTCAACTTTATCATTTTGAAAATTTTCCTCAACTAGCCCGCAGAATGCTTGTTCAATACCTCTCTTATCTTCCGGTATACGCATATAACTCGTGATTTAGTACTTAATAAAATGTGAATGTTCCAACATCATGGAATTTGGTCGCAGTATCTTAAAGCTATTGAACACCTCGTCGACATGGTTCTGGAATATACTTTATGGCAGTACTACTAAATAGTGTCAGGATCTTCAAAAACTTATCTTGGTTGTGCCTTTTTTCCTAAATTTCTGAATGTTACATATCATAAAAATGTCATACTTATCATAAAAATGTTCATACAAGCGTTGCATTGGTTAACATTACAAGGATTGTATAACATATTTTATGTTTGTGACTATATTATATAACTGATGCATTTCATACAAAATTTCCATGTAGGCTCAGGAGAAGCATTATGTTACATAGGGCAACTCGGTTTGTTCTTAACCGATGGCCCACAGGGGATAACGAAAATTTGTTTTAGGCTCTTTCCCCATCAACATCAATAATCGAGATTGCAAAAATTTGTGTTAGGTCATCAATGATCAAGTTGAACCTGAACTGTATTTGCAATCTCAATATTGATATTAATGAGGTCAGAGAAACGTGAATTGATGCAGGAAACTGAACAGAGAAACCCACCTTCTTTCAAGTATTTTATAGATGGTTTAATTTGTATTTAACCTAGAGAGAAAGGTGGTGTTATAGAAGAAATGGTTTATACCATACCGGGGGAGTTTGAGATTATTGCTGATACTTATTGCAAGTTCCAAAGGTAATGTTATTACTGATACTTATTACAAGTTGAGCACAAATCGAGTAAATCCTGTATACATGTTGGTATTGCAACTCAGGTAAAGTTTCTCTGTGTACAAATTAAAATATATTATAGGCTGTAGAGAAGTAGGAATCAATACAGGTGCACAAGATTTCCAATTAGAACCAAAAACAGAACATGATATCTGTCTAAAACTTTGTATTAAAACAAGGAATTTGTAAAACTCAAGTATATGTATTTTTGTCTAATTGCGTATTGTTGATTAATTATTTGTACATTAATTTATGTATTGTTTTTGGGGAGTATATACTTTTTGTTTAGCTTAAATGGAACTAGTAGGATACAAAAGTTTGTCTTCGTCCATGAAAGAATTTAGTGCGTGAAAGTTACTCTATGCATTCGATAACATGCACCAATTTTGATAACTTAACATTTTTTTTTTTTTGCTATGGCACAGTTTGATTTATTTAACCAATTTGTGGTGATTTAGGTCATCTTCTGTTTATTTAAAATGAGTAGTATACTGGGGAGAAGGAATTTGTTTTACTTAATGCCAAATGCTTTCAAGGTGTTAAGAAAAATTGAGTTATTATTGGTAACCTCGGGTGAGTTTTTATGTGCGTTTATTCAATTTTTTGCTATGTTCTACTAGTTTTTATGTTAGAATGATTACTGCCCGTAAAGCCGGGGTAGAGCTAAAAGCCCTTAGAATAAAAGCGATCAAAAATATCACATGCCATAATTTTTTATCAGTCAACAGAAACTCTTCGATATGTTCACTATTAACTGTGTTGGAGTGATTATTGCTTATTCCAAGACGAACCCAGATATGTAATGGTGATCTCTAATACACGGTATGCCAGTATAACTCTTGTAAATGGTGATACAAAGTTGGCAGTTTTGATGATCAAAATGTATAATACATGGTATGCGAGTAGAAGTTTTAGTTACAAAGTGAAATTCATATGAAGCTAACGTAATTTAATAACTGACATAATTTTCTCTACTGCAATGTGGCCTGATTATTTTCAGCCTTCCATATAATACTCTCTTTTTATTGAGCAACTTATAATTGTTTAGTTTCTAACATAATTTTTCTATGATATGTTTATTTCTGCAAAAGGATGCCGATTCAAGTGAGTCGCAGGTTCTGTCATCAATTAATTATTGTTGTGAGACTTGCAAATATATCTCTAAATTTTCTAGTAACAGATTGGTACAAATATTACCAGTTTGGGGTTTAGATGAACAATACTACTTGATTATGATATGCATTAACTTATATAGTTTTAACTAATTGTTGAACCATGCAGTCACTTAGTGTGGATGAAAAATGGAATGGAGCTCCATTTGCATCAATGTTACTAGAAGTCTTTTACACGATTATGGATCCAGGTCTTTTTATTATTATTATGATTCTCTGATCTTCATCTATGGCATTCTTTTGTAAAGGTCTTAGTTTTTTCTTATTATTTACTCGTATGATTTACTATATCGCCTTGTCTCTCTCTGTATATATATACATTTACAGTTCAAATTCTAATTGTTTGGTTTGCTCGATTTCAGGTACCTGCTGTGAATAACAAAGTTATAGAGCTAAATGGGATTCTTCTTGCTCATGCATGCGTAACATTTCTTGAATTGATTATAAAATGTGTGCAGTATTAATCATGGTACAAGTTTGGATAACTGAAATATTTTTCTGTTATACCCCATGAATATTTTATAACACTCCATTTACTAATACTGATTATTTAACAGGAAGTTATGTTTATCTCTACTCTGTCTGTTCTAAGTAAATAGAAGTCTCTAAAGGATAGACAACATGCATGCACACTTGTACTCTCTTTAGTTCTTCATTATGAGAAATTTTATTGTAAATACTAACCATGAAAATGTATGGTTAAACACACTGGGACACTTATGTATGTTGTTGATGTTTGAATGTGTATGTGTCCTATAGATGTTTGAATGTGTATGTATCTTGTGGATCTTTGAATATGTACGTATTTTGTAGTTGTTTGTTTTTGTTATGCTCAAATTGTATGTGTCTGAATGTGAATGTGTCTGGAATGTTGATACATTGAGAACAAACGGTGGTAGAAAAAATGTCGTGGAATATTATTTTTATTTGTAGCATTTAAAAACATCTACAAATCAATGGTTAAAGTAATGAGGAAACTATGCACTGACGTTCACTTAACGCTACAAAAGAAGATAAATGACCGCCATTAAAAATAATATCGTAGTAAGGAACATTTTCAATGGCGTTTTATAGCGCTGCAAAAATAACATTCGTAACGTTTAAAAGATGCTATTAGAAATTAGTATTTAGTGGCGTAATAAAAAGTGCAACTAATACTCAATGATTTTCAGTGGCATGTTTTCTCGTAATGATTATCAAATGCCGCCAAAATGCTTAGTAGCGGTTTTTGTGCGCCACAAAAAATCATTTTTCTTGTAGTGGTGAAAATAGGTGTAACCCCTGGCCCCAAAATCTATCGCGACCGTAGATCGGTGTAGAGTTGTCATTTTGAGTACTTGGTTTGAGTTGTTTCAGTCCTACCTAATCCCCCTTCTTTTCCAAAGTAGAAAAGGCTCATTTGCCTGCTCTTACATTTAGTGCATCCGTACTGTAAGTCGCTCACTGGCTCATTTTCAAACCTTTATGTAATCGATCTTTTCGTCCTTCCAGGAAAATCTTCCTTAGTCATTGTACTCATTATTTATTACAATTTGATCAGAGTCCTTCATAAAGTCTCTTCATTATTTTGATCATGTGGCTGCCAATTCAACTTAAGGTACTTATATTTTCACTTCGTCTTCTCCTAGCTTCCATTTATTTTCTTACTTTAAGAGGAATTATTGCTGGTCTGATATTTAATGTTTAATTTATGGATCTTTTTTACGTTGCAATAGGACAAGTCACCTGGATTCTTATCCTATTTCTTCTTGAAGAAAGCTTTCAAATTTTCTTCTAAAATGAGCTCTTCTTCATCCTACGCTTCTTCCTTTTGCCATTAACCTGCAGGAAGAAGTCACTAGTCTTTTAATGCAGTCAGGGCTTATTGGTTATAATTTTAGGGTTTTGACACTCCATAAGAATGTTAGAACCCCGTCGGTTGGGTTTATTTCCATCATTCCTAAACATATTTAATGTTTTCTTTACCATCCAATGCATCCAGCCATTCGCTAGCGACTGTGGTCATTAGGTATGTCTCCTTTTGAGTTTCTCCATTTTCCTATACTCTTGATCTGGCCACCTTCATTCTCTAAGTAGGGTAAGATTTTTATCTTACTAGAAGGAAAAGTATTTCCTTTGTGATGTATAGAAGTATCCATAAAAGGCGATGATGTGTTCTACTATATTCAAGCAAAGAAAACTTTTATTGTTTGTGTCCTTCGAAAAACAAAGAGGTGGCATGATTTGTACTTCTTTATTTCAAAACTTGGTTGATTTCCCTTCTTCATTCTGTACATACTCCATCCATACAATTTCTTCTAATGAGAGTAAGGAATTTTATTAGTCTCACCAGCAACATGACCTCACATTGGATGAGAACATTAGAATAATAAAACTCCTTTTTAAAAAAGGAAAATTGAAGAGCCACCAGTTAGTTTGCTTTCACCACACATTTTTCCATGGTATATACAAACCATCTTCCTCTCGGAGCATAAATTACTTGCAACATGCCTTCTAATGTTAATTTTTCATGGTTTAATGTTGATCATTCCTTCTTTCTATACGTGCAATTGATCTTGGTAAAATTTCATAGTTGTGTAGGGCTCTGAAATAATAATCCAAGTTAAAATAACCTCATGGACAGGAAGAGTAGTTTCCTCCCTCCCTTAAAAGAACCATTTGTTGTGTTAAGGAAAGTTGCGACTTTTGTGAAAGTGATCAAGATCTTATTCGCTGAATTACTTAAAGATGAATTTGATTAAAAACAACACAGATATGAAATTACACACTCAAACACAAGATATTTCGCCCAACCACCCTCTTTATTGATTCACAAAAAAAAAAATTGTTTACACTCAATAGATCAAAAACAAAAATTAAACAAACTACCATTGAATCAATAACCTTATTGAGAAAAGGAAAGAATATCTAGATGACTACAAATATTGTTGGAGAAGGAGAACAATGAAAAATGACGGAAAACCGTGGACAATCTGTAGGCACAAATAGGAATAGCATCTCTCAAACCTAATTCATAATTCCTCTCCAAGGTACAGGCCTTGGAGGCATAAGACCTCTCAATTTCAGTTACCTAACCTAATCCTAAAAGTTGTTTATATAAGAGAATATAAGACCTAGGCAAATACAAAAATTGCCCCCTCAAAAAATATCCAAAATATATCCTGTAGAAACCCAGTCAAAACAGAACTTAGTCAGCTCAAAAGACTGATCCAGAAGGTCAGACGTCTGACCAAACACTCGAGAAACAATTTCCTTCAGGTCAGATGTCTGACCTAAGGGCTTGGACGTCTGACCGCCTACTCTGTCCTTTTCCTACCCCTTTCAACTACAACTTGCAATATTCGAGTTACCAAACTTCAAATCTCTTGTCGTCTTCAACATCCATGTAATTTAATATCACAAATCACAACACTCCACCTTTATATGAAATCACATCAACACTCAAGTCATCCGACTACAATGGACATGTGATATCACAAATCACAAATTACTCCACCTTAATTTGAAATAATATCAACACTCCAACAATCACCAAACAAGTCAACCTAGTACTTTCAACTACCACCTACTCTCAATTAAAACCATTACAAACACAACTCGCCGCCTGCAAAAGATGCATCTTTCACCTGAGATGAACCATGCAAAACTAATGGTCTCAAAAGTATTTGTGACACCACAAAGATTTCCATCTAGTGGATTTTACAAATTGATACATGTCTACCACTTAATCTGAGCTCCTTCCCTGATCACCCTGGATCCTTCGAGCATCATCAACGTGAAGACCCAAGTCGAAAACATGAACCAAATCACTAAGGTATAGGAAAATCAAACCAATTGCCTTCTTCTTCGTCTTCTTCCATCTTCCCCCATCCATATCTGAGGGCTTCTTCCCATCTCCGTCAATCGGATCATGAAGATCATCGAGGTATAGAACATCCTCCATCTTACGCTTCTAAATCCCCTAGTTTCATCTATCAAAAATAGTCATCTTGGGAAACGTCACCATATCCGACATAACAAAAAACAAATTTTCCAATCCAAAATCACTCTAAGTTTTGCGATGATCCAGCTCGAATACCAACTGTTGGGGTTTTGTGTGCAGCGGAAAAGACAAAACACAAAGAAAATGATCTTTTTCTCCCAATCACTTGAAGATGAATTTGATTGAAAATAACAACACAATAGATCGTGAATAATACCAATACACAAATATTCCACCCAACTACCATATTTATTGATTCACAAAAAAACAAATTTTGTTTACACTTAATGGATCAAAAACCAAAAGAGAAAACAACTACAATTGAATCAATAACCTTATTGAGAAAAGGAAAGAATATCTAGATGACTACAACTATTGTTGGAGAAGGAGAACAATGAATAACGACAGCAAACCCTTGGACAATCTATAGGCACAAATAGGAATAGCATCTCTCAGCCCTAATTCCTAATTTCTCTCCAGGGCACAAGCCTTAGAGACACCAAAACTTTCAATTTCGGTTACTTAATTAATCCTAAAATTTGTTTATATAGAAGAATAGAAGACCTATGCAAGTACCCAAATTGACCCTTCAAAAAGATCTCCAAAATATATCCTGTAGAAACCCGGTCAAAACAGAACTCGGTCGGCTCAAACGACTGACTCAGATGGTTAGGCGTCGAATGAAACACTCGGGAACCAATTTCCATTAGGTCAGACATCTGACCTGAGGCCTCAAACGTCTGACCACCTGCTCTGCCCTTTTTATGCCCCTTTCAACTACAACTTGCAATATTTGAGTTATCAAACTTCAAATCTCTTGTCATCTTCAACATCCATGTGATTTAGTATCACAAATCACAACATGTTGCTCCTTCTTATCCTTGTCTTGGTGTTCCCCGATATTAGTTATGCTCTTCAAACATCCATTTCAACAACATGGGTATCCCATATTTCATTGAGTAATCATGCCCCTTGTATGTCTTCCTTTAAGGGAGTTATTTCTGCTTTAGTAGAGGGAGCGAGGAGGGTGGTAAAACGGACCTTACCCTAATTTGTCTCATCTTAAATACTTTTTCCCCTTCCTTTACTTACATCTAAAGTGTCCCCTTAGGGATTATCTATAAAATGGAAAAGCTTTTACCTTATATGAGTAGTTTTCGTTTCTTCTTTTTCTTGATTGGGTGCCTTCTTATTGCTTATGTTCTTCAAACTCTATATGTTTACATCTTGCAGCTCTAATGGTAAGGGCATTTGAAGGAAGAATGTGATATCCTTTTGGAAGGGAAAAATTGCAATGCTTGAGGTTGACTTGGTCTCTCTTATTGGAAAGATAACCCAACTTGAGGCAGGCTTGGTTGCTTCTAATATTAAGAAGTCTACCTTGGCTTCTGTAGAGGTCAAGACTGAAGAGAATGCAGAGGCATTCTGAAAAGCATTTGAGAAAGTTAAGAGTGATTACAAGGCTACAACGGATGCCTTGGTTTTGAAGGAGCAGGGGTTGGCCACGTTAGGGAAGAAATTGGAAGAGGTAAGGCAGAAGATCGCTGAATCTGAGGAAGCAAATAATGCCACCCTTACTATGACTTTTAGCATTTAGTAGCAGCCAAGCGGAATTTTAGGCTAGGATAGAGACTTCTTAGGACATGGGGGTCTGCTAACTCTATTTTGGCGTATTGCAGGAGTACATGGGAGGCGGAGAAGGGCATAATGTATGTGCCATTGTAGATCATTCTGAGTGCCACTCCGAGGTTGAGGAAGTAGAATTTTCATTGACCTACAAACTGTGGAAAGGGCAGAAAAAGCTACAAAATTTAGATCGCCTTCTCTTGAGTAATGATGTTCTGCGCAAGCACGAGAAAGAATGAGATGTAACTTTTACATAGCTTAAGGATGAAAATAAAGGACGGTTATCTTACATAGCTTAGGCATTCCAAGAAAAGGAGGCACTTGGTGATTTTTGATTGCATGGATGGTGACATGCATTAGAGAATAGTCTTGTTTAGCTTGATAACCCCCAGTTAGAGTGGTTTAGGATTAAACTTGAGAATTTGTATAAGGATCGAGCTCTTCATTTTCTTATTACTTTGAACAATGACCATTTTGTGTGTTAGCAAGTAGATATGATGTAATAGATGATAGGTGTTTGATGTTGAAGTTCTATTGTTTTGACTTGAACATATGATGAAATTACACTTTGTCATGGACTAAATAGATTTTTATTGACTTTGTTTAATACTATCAATGCCTATTATCAGGATGCTCCTCCCCTATATTGTTCCTAACATTAAGGATCTTGACATGGATAAGGTAGAGGATGCTTCTGAAACATGAATGCTCGGCTCAAATATGAGGTTGAAAGACTTCAAGTAGAGTTGAAATTCGCTCAATGTGAGCTATTAATGGCTGAAGGGGCACTCAACCGCGATATGATGCTGTAGAGAAATGCAAGAGCTATCAGGAGATGTCAAATCAGAGTTGTGCAAGACAAAACAGAATTGGAAGGTTGGTAAAGACCACTATGGCATTGTTTATTGAAAAAAAGATAAAACTATAGAAGAAGTAGGATGATGATGTATTTGCGGATATTTCCAAATTGATAAGGAGAAAGATAATGTTGGACACAGGCAGGTTACGGCTATGATGCATCACTCAGATACAGTTCATATTCTTCCACTGAGCTCTAGGTCTTCTTACCTTCAGTGCAAGGGGAAGAAGGCTAATCTTCTCAAACTTTTTGGAGGTCTTTCGAATCCATATAAGAATACAATGTCTCGGTTGACTGAAGTTTTCGAAAGAACAAGAAGAGTTGCTATTTTAATCACGTATGAGTTGGAGGATTCATTGCAAATGACTTTAGCAAGGATTGTTTCTTATTCAGAGAAGTTAAAGCATAAGGAGGTCAGGAGTAAGAGGGCAGGGGATTTGCTACAAAAATCCTAGCACGTCCTAAGATTATTTTGCTCTATGTTGAACCATAATCTAATGTATGATAAAGAGAATTTTGAGGTGGTTGCAGGTCAACCATTGGATCAGAGTCCGCTATGACCCTCGACTGGCCTTTTCCGTTGGCATAACCCTTCCTCTACCTAATGCTCCCAGGGTATTATTTTAGTGTACAAAAGAATATTCAAATGACAATATTTCATACCATATTTAGTGGTAAGAAAATAGAAATATAAAATTAGTATGTTATTTTATTTGGATATACATATCTAAATTTTGTTTAAAGTTGAGTCTAAATATTGTTTCGTGACCTAATTTATTTTCGAAATGTTTTATGGAGTTTAGTCAATTTTATTTCATATTGTGCTGTATTTTTTTTTTTTGTAGTTTTGGAGATATTTATTTATGTTATATGTATGAAAATATTTTTGTCCTTGATGTTTACAAGTAGTTTTAATTGGAAAAGATTATATGGAATTATATCACCGTACAACTAATAAAATAGACAAATTTATTGAGTTATGTGCTTTTGACCCATTTAAGTTAAGTTGAAAATAACCGATGAATTAGTTACTGTTAATTATTATTTATTGGAATTAATTGAATTATATAATTAATCACCATTAATTATGTTAAATTCTAATTAATTAGAGCATCTTCAATGCTATTGTGATTGTCATGTTAAATACATTACACATAAACACTTGACAATTTCAAGTGAAATTTTATCTCCAATGTTAATGTGAAATATAATGTTAATCTGATGTGGCAAACAATATGAAAGACATTGTTAATTGCAATGTCTAGTTGTGGACATTGTATTTGACAATGTAAAACCAATAACAATTAAAAAAAATACAACTAACTGAAATAAATATATTATTTGCTACAACTTGATTGGCTAGATGTGTCAAATTATTGTTTAAATAACATTTGGCATTGGAGTATTCTTTCTTCTTTTAAAGTGTTGTCTGATTACATTCGTTTGACATTGTGGACATATAGATTAAATTAGATATTACATGTGTAACGTGTAATGCATTGGAGATGCTCTTAGAACAGTAATGTGTAATTAATATTTCTTATGCAATTTATAATTCTAAATTAATGAGCAAACTTGTAAGTAAATTTCATGAAAGCTTTTCTTATTGTAATGAAAATCGTACACTACAAAAGTGTAGGGAAACAATGGATGAGTCGCGGACCAGGTCGCTCTCTTGAAGACGATTCGGCGATTTGGTCGGTGGTGCAAAACCAGTTCGTACTTCCGCCGCCGCCTCTAGAATAAAACAGCCTCTCTAAAATGAATAACCGATTTGCTTTGCACGAACAAATCAGTGCAGATTTGCACTTTCGAATTAACTGCTCGAAGATTTCTAAAAAAATAATTTTTATAATTTCGGAGGAAGAGAAAAAACAGTTTTTTCCTTCTTTATATATCAATCTCGTCAACAACTGATGATAATATATAGACGGGATCAGGGCTGAACGAAAATACTGGTCAGTGGAGGAAAATAGGATCTGCGAAATACTTGGTCAACAGTTTACCGCTTCATGGGAAAGTCGGCTCAGAAAAAATCTCCCGTTTAAAATTCAGTTCGAATTTTTTTTTTTTTTTTTTTGCTTCAAAAATATAAGTGTCTACACCACATAGCCAAGGCCCAAGGCCCAAGGCCAATCCCGAACCGAACCGAGCCGGGCCGGGTCGGGTCGAGTCGGTCGGTCGCGCGCGCGTGTGTGGTGGTCATGATGCATGGTCTCCCTCCTCACAACAAAGCATGCATTGGGAGCCCAAGGCCCCAACAAGATTTCTTAGAAACAAGTATAAATACTTGCATCTTTCTTATAATCCCATGATGTGGGACTATTCACATATAGGAGCCATCATACACTTATTTCTATATTTTAAATAATTCACATAAATTTCCAACAATCCCCCACTTGGATTTTTTAAAATATTATCGAGCGGTTTCTAAAAACATAAGACTGTGCATAAACAAAGGTGTCATCCGACTTGAACCTTTGCATAGTGAGTAAGATTCAGTTTTTACTAGAGTGACACGTAGTCTTGAACTCTATTCCTGACATCAAACCACACACAACCTTTTCTATAGTGCAATCAAATAAGCCCGTGCGTTTATGGCCATGCACATCTATCCCAGTTTAGTGAACGCTCTAGAAGTTCTGCCCAAAACTCCATAGGAAACGGCCACATTTCCACATTCACACAGGTGAGTCTATCAAGAGTACTCCTGAAGGTAGGTACTCCACTCCAAATAGAGTATAGATCTCATTAAGAGTTTCTATTAACTCATCCTCTAATCACTTCAGGAATACATGCTTCTTAGTTTATTAAATAGCATGTTCTACTTCTATCACTACACAACTTGTTTTTACCCATTGAACCTATTTCTTGGGATCTCCAGTCATTTAGGTCGGGTTACCATTGTGAGTGATTCCACAATCTCAGGGCAATAGTCTCATTCTTTTAGAATTATTAAGGACTTTCTTTCTGGTCAGTCCTTTCGTCAAAGGATCTGCCAAATTATCATCACTTCATATGTGATGTCCTCTAACAATACTGTGCATACAACTGTCATTTCTTACCGTTGTATTATCGGTTCTTTTTTTCTCAATAGTCGTCAAATATTTCATCACTATATATGTGATGTTCTTTTACAGTATTGTGCTTACGACGTCGTTTTCTACCGTTGTTATAACAGTTCTATACTTTTTGTAATAGCCGCGGAACTATCACAATCGATTACACCACTGGTGTCTTTTTTCCCTTTATAGGGATCTCAAATAGCAGATTTCTTTAATTCTCTGCTTCTTAACTAGCTGTAGCTAGTGCTATTATCTCAGTCACTATAGTATACTGAGTCAAGATATTCTGTTTCTTAGATTTCCAAGAAACAGTTCTTCCAGCAATGCTAAATATATAGCCACTAGTCGCAATAGAATCATCAGATAAAATATTCCAGTCAGCATTGGAATATCTTTCAAGTACAGTTTGAAACTTTTCATAATGTAATCCAAGGTTCATGGTTCGTTTAAGGTATCTCATGACCCTTTCAATATCATGTCAATACTTTATACTAGGTCTACTGGTAAACCTGCATAATAATCCCACGACATAGGCAATGTCGGGTCTAGTACATTCAGTGGCATACCGTAGGCTGCCAATGATGCTCGCAAAGTCAGACTGTCTTACACCTTCATCAGTGTTCTTAAATAACTTTACACTAAGACCATATGGTGTACATGCAGGTTTACAGTCAAAATAATTGTATTTCTTTAGAGTATTCTCAAATTAATGAGATTAATCCAAAGAAAATCCCCTTTTTGACCCAGTAATCTTAATACCAAGGATTACACTCGCCTTACCTAGATCTTTCGTATCAAAATTGGCACTTAATAAAGATTTGACTAAATTTATGGCATGAATGTTTGACCCAAAGATGAGTAGGTCATCACCGTAAGGCATATAATAGTGCAAATGTCATTCTCAGATTTGTAATAAATGCATTTGTCACTTTCATTAACTTTAAAACCATGTGAAATGATTAAAGTTCTCAAATTTTTCATGCCATTGTTAAAGTTCTTGTTTTAAACCATATAATGATTTATCTAATTTGCATACTTTATGTTCTTGACCATGTACTACAAATCCTTTAGGCTGGTCCATATAAATTTCTTCGTCTAATTCACCGTTTAAAAAGACAGTTTTAACATCCATTTGGTGTATTCATAAATTATGAATGGAAGCAAGTGAGAATAATACCCGAATGGATGTTATTCTAGTTACATGTGAGAAATTGTCGAAGAAGTTTATATTTTCTTTTTGTTTAAAAACCTTTAGCTACTGATCATGCCTTATATTTATTAACGGTGCCATCAAATTTTAATTTTCCTTTAAGTACTCATTTACAGCCTATAGATTTACAACCAGAAGGTAAATCTGTCAAATGCCATGTCCTATTGGATTCCAGAGAATCCATCTCATCATTTATAGACTCTCGCCAAAATTCGGCGTCTAAATAAGATAAGGCCTCTTGGAGGTTTAAGTGATCCTCCTCTATAGTAAAAGCACAAAAATCTGAACCAAATCTTTTACGGTTCTCGCTCTTTTACTTCTTCTAGGTTCAACTTCAGAACTTTTATTAAGTTCTGTTCTAATAGGCATACTTGTTGTGCCCCCACTATTCCTTAAATTAAAAGGAAATTTTGTTTCATAAAAATTGGCATCATTTGATTCAAATTATATTAAGTGTATTTAGGTCATAAATTCGGTATGCTTTGCTATTAACAGCATAGCTTATAAATACACATTCGTATGATTTTCTTTGCCAATTTTATTCTCTTAGGGTCTGGAATGCGAATATATGCTAAACAACCCCAAGTTCTAAAGTATGATATATTGTATTTATATTTCTTCAAAAATTTCATAATGCGAAATTTTATTCTTGGATTTGGGGATTCTATTCAGAACATAACATACAGTCTATAAAATATCCCCCACTAATGTTTTGCTGCATCAAAATTTAATAAAAATGACAATTATTAATTCGGTAAAGATCCTGATTTTCTTTCAACTTTACCGTTCATTTCAAGTGTATAAGGTGCAGTTATATCATGTACAATATCATGTCATTTATAAAAAATCATAATAAACTGGATTCATATTCTGTTTCTCTATCACTATAAATCCTCTTAATTTTCCTATTTACTTGATTTCAATTTTTAATGTTTTAAACATATCAAATGCATCACATCTTTAAGAATCAATGTCTTTCCAATCATATGCTTTATTTTCATATTACCAGTCTCTACAGCTTAAGTGGTGCGAAGATCTCACAACACACTTTCTGATCGTCAGCAACCGTGTATATTGTGAATATATCACGATCATAGCAAACATGGCGAGAAACACCAATGTCTACCCACCAACCCTCTGATCCACCAACAAGGTGAATCTCAGTAATTATAACCATTAGAGGCTCCTCAGTCAGGTTTGCCTGCGGTGCATGGCTTAGCCTGTTCAAATACATTCGTGTCATATGATTTGGTTTTTTACAGTTGTAACATAGAAACAACTGTCCAAAATCATTCTTTTGGGTTAGTTGTTGCTGTCATTTATGGTTTCCTTGCGGATTCCATTCTGTTATTTACTGGCCGGTTGTGGATGTTTACTATTTTGAATGTCAATATGTTTGAAAAAATTATATTTTTCCTATAGAAAAATATATCCAATCTCATAGACTAACATAGGTTATTCACATGTATGCAACAAAAATGTTTTATATTCTATCTTTTCACTTGTATGCATATAAACTATGTCAATTTATTTGATGCAAAAAACCTATTCATCCAATTAATGTCTATTCTTAATGACATTATCAAATAACGTACACATTCTATTAACGTCAAATTTTTAGTGATATTTCCCAATATTATATGTGTTCTATTAATTTCAATTTTAATGACATTTCCATATAATCATATGCATTTCACTAATGCCAAAATTTTAATGACATTTTCCAAATAAGTATGCACTTAATTATTGTCAATTTATAATAAAGACATTTTCAAAAGTTTGCATTCAAATTGTGCCTACACATCACAGACCTACTAAGTTCTTAAAACGCATAAAACTGGATTCACCAGTTTGACTTACATTAAGCTTAGATCGCTTGCTCTTCAAGGCTTTGAGGTATAACATTTTTAGGTCATTCAAAGTTCCAAATTTTACACATATAAGCTATCAGTGATTATTTCAAAAAATTCTACTGCTAACAAATTCAGTAAAAGCGACCTCAACCTCATCAATATATATACTATAGCCACTATTCGGCATATCTGGGTTGGTAGAAATAAGCAAGCATTCAAAAAATACGCATGTTACTATGAAGTCTGAGGTTCTATGCACAAAAATTGATATCCTATTTCTGCGAGATTAGAATCAATAATCAAAAGAAAAATACTTATCTTCGCGTTTGTTATAGAGCCGTCCTTTGCCTCATTTTTTCAATCGACTCATTGCCTTTGGATCTACCAGCGTGCAATCAAGGCTGCGCAAGATCTGATTTGATCTGCCATTATTCCATCGATTTATGGCAAGTTTGGAATTGTCCTTTGGAATTAATTGATTGTGAAAGAGGGGACGGTTCATCTAGGGTTGCATAAGCCATGGCTTCGGAATCGTCTACAAATTGTTGGGAAACAATGGCTGAGTCGCGGACCAGGTCGCTCTCTTGAAGACGATTCAGCGATCTGGTCGGTGGTGCAAAACCAGTTCGTACTTCCGTCGCCGCCTCTAGGATAAAACAACCTCTCTAAAATGAATAATCGATTTGCTTTGCACGAACAAATCAGTGCAGATTTGCACTTTCGAATTAACTGCTCGAAGATTTCTAAAAAAATAATTTTTATAATTTCGGAGGAAGAGAAAAAACAGTTTTTTTCTTCTGTATATATCAATCTCGTCTACAACTGATGATAATATATAGACAGGATCAGGGCTGAACGAAAATACTGGTCAATGGAGGAAAATAGGATCTGCGAAATACTTGGTCAACAGTTTACCGCTTTATGGGAAAGTCGGCTCAGAAAAAATCTCCCGTTTAAAATTCAGTTCGAATTTTTTTTTTTTTTTTTTTTTGGTTCAAAAATATAAGTGTCTACATCACATAGCCAAGGCCCAAGGCCCAAGCCCAATCCCGAACCGAACCGAGCCGAGCCGAGCCGAGTCGGTCGGTCGGTCGCGCGCGCATGTGTGGTGGTCATGATGCATGGTCTCCCTCCTCACAACAAAGCATGCATTGGAAGCCCAAGGCCCCAACAAGATTTCTTAGAAACAAGTATAAATACTTGCATCTTTCTTATAATCCCATGATGTGGGACTATTCACATATAGGAGCCATCATACACTTATTTCTATATTTTAAATAATTCACATAAATTTCCAATAAAAAGTAATAAAGTTAGGTTTCAGTACATGTTCTTAGGGAATACTATTTTTCTCTAACAAATTTAGTCAAAATAGTATAACTAAGGGAAAAAAAATCTTTGATGATTCTATTTAATAATTTCAGCATAATCTTATTGTAGCATTCAATGTTTATTCTTTTAAAATAATAGTCTAATACTAATACTAAAGGGAATATTAGAAAACATAATTACCCATTTTTGTCTTATATGCATAATAATTGTATTTGCTGATGAATATTATATTGAGTGGATGTTAATGCATAAATAAATAAATAAATAAAACTTACAAGTATCTGTACGGATATTGAACCATAACATTGGTACAATTCATGGTTTACATTCGCCTTTATACTCTGGAAAAATTCATGATCAAAGATTGATGTTACGATGCTATGTAAAGAACATAAAATATTGAACGTTGATTATATGAAAAAAGGGAAGACGAAAGTGGGAAATTATCGAACAAAAGTTGTGTTTTGCATTGAATGCACCTAAGGCTGTCAACGGATACTTTCGAATACGAATAGTGTCATAACCGCATCCGCATTCGAAGTCATTTTCAGATATCGGATATCCGCATCCGTGGATACGGATGGATATCGGATAATTATCTGTTCTATCAATGATAAAAAAAACAATGAACATAAATGAATTTTGTTAGCTTAATATTAATTGTTTTTTCAATCCAATTGATTACTAAAACGCTAAAAATAAATAAATTTGATGATAATATATAAGTGTTTAGTAGACTTTCAACTTTACAGAATAATAAATTTGTATATTTAAATATATTGAAATCATATAATTTAAGCTATAATCGTGGAAAAAATGAATGGATAATTTTCGAATACGGATATGCCTATATTCGAATTTGTTTTTCCAGATATCAGATATTTACCGGCTTTTCAAATCCGGATGCGAACGGATTTCAGATTATCCATTAACAGCCTTAAATGCACTTTTAGCAATTGATGCTCCAGATTGCATATTCACATCTTTCTATTGCAGGAGAATGAACTGCTTTTCGCATGGTATTATCTAAAGTTTATTACACTATATTTTGTTACCATAACTTTGTTCATTTTCCACTCTCTTCATGTCTTCATCATTCAGACAATAATGTGCACACAACGTTTACATACAACGTTTTCCCGAAACAAAATTCGTACAGAGAAGAACATAGATATCATCACGTCTGTATACTACACAAAAATATTGCTTAAAAAATATGTTACAAATTCAGCTGACAATAATGTGCTTATGTGCATTCAAATGTACATAGTATGTTTGTGTTGTCACCATCTGGCATATCATCAAACATGTGGACTGCAACAACTCAACAAGGCATTTGATCAAACACCTCAACGAATTGAGCTTTCTCAGTCACCAAGATCAACAGAAATCAAGGCAAACACTCTGGCAGATGTTAAGGACTTGCAGATGGAATATGAAGCGGGAAACAACACCTACTTGGGCTCTTTAACAAAACAATTTCATGATTAGTACCCAAGAGAAAGACGAATACCCAAAGATTAGTGGAAATAACAAAACAATTTGATGATTTTGCATCAACAGAAATCCATTCACACGATAAACTGTTAACTTGAACTTTTTTAAATCCGAAGTTCAAATACAGAATAAATACATGGCGAATGCTTCCTCAGCAACAACGAAACCATAAAATAGCCAAAAGTAATCACGATCAAGAGTACGAATTTTAACCACCGAACCCATAAAGAGTCCTTCCTTGCCTCTTAAGAGCGTAAACAACATCCATGGCCGTGACGGTCTTCCTCCTTGCATGTTCCGTATAAGTGACAGCATCCCGGATGACGTTCTCCAGGAAAATCTTCAAAACACCCCTGGTTTCTTCATAGATCAAACCACTGATTCTCTTGACACCACCACGGCGAGCAAGACGACGTATGGCAGGTTTCGTGATTCCTTGAATGTTGTCGCGGAGAACCTTTCTGTGTCTCTTCGCTCCACCTTTCCCCAAACCTTTCCCCCCCTTTCCTCTTCCAGACATCGTCGATCGGACTGAACGTAGAATAGGATGAATTGAGTTTAGAAATCGAGATTACCGGAGAATCGAGATGATTTAAGAATTGGGGATCTAGGGGTTTTATAGAATGCGGGACTGAGGATGATGATGTCATCGTGTTGAGTTTTTTTGCTGTGTTTCTTTCAAGAGTTTCTGGCCGTTGGATATTAATCCGGATTCGATGATGTTAAATATTCTGGATCGTAGGATGCAATGTCATATCTTCTCGTTGGTTAAACGGAAGTGGATCAGGATCCTTGGCATCTTGGGCTTACACGAGACTTCACAAAATCTCGTTCGTTTCTATTCTTTCCTCGAAAGCGGTCGACCTTCAGCCCTAATTTAATATCTTTCGTTTCTAATCATTTTCGTTTACAATTTCTCTTGACGGTGTTCGCTTAATTTTACCGTCAAGCCACTCTATCTGGTACGTCTCCAATTCAATATCAGTGCTTCACTTGCGTTTTTCTACCATGATTGTTTCTGATTTGCTAACATATAATTTTTTAGGTTAAAGTTATTGATTTGAATGACTAGTGGCTATTTTCGTTGAGAAAAGAAGTCAAAAGGTATTATTTTTACACTTTATTCTAATGAGCTTACAATCGAATTTGCCTACTACTATTAAGTTTGCTGACATTTGTACTACCAATTTCAAGGATATTAAAGACAAACATAACTGCCTCGATAAATCAAACTAAAGACACAAAATTGTATTAATCTGCCCCAACATAAAGGAGAGGCTGATTAGTAACCGCCCCAAAAAAAGGAGTTCCAAATAATAATCAGAGGCAGATTGAACACGTAATCTGCCCCCCATTACTCACCGTGGCACATAGGATAAATAAATTAGAAAACTTACACAGACAGTAGTAAATGCCCTATTACTATAGGCGCCTGTTAAACAAACCATATTAGAGCAGAAATATCAGCTACTCTTGGCATGTTGAAATCAAAATATAATGCACACACAAAGAACCAGAAATAGATTTTTATAATATAACTTATCTTCATTTAATAAATGAACATCTGCTACAAATTTCACAAAAAATAAATAGCACAACACTACATATTTACAAAACCTATTCCAATGTGTATTTTCACTTAAAAACATAACACTTACTGCATATACATCTTGCTCAAACACATCTAAAATCCAAGAAGTGCATCACATGTATGAAGTGATAATTGAGCTCGGTAACTTCTGATGGTAGCATCAGTAAAATCTCAACTCTAAACTCTTAGTCTGACAAATGATTCTGCAACCATTCCTTTAAACAGTAAACCTGGAGGACAGGAGATATACACATATACAATAAATGGGTTGAAATCTTAATGTTGCACCCAATTTTTTTTCCATGTTAAATCAGCAAAACAAGGTAAATACAAATGGAATGAGCAAAGTTAACATCAAAAGCTTAAGTGATAAATATTTGTTCCTGAAGCTCCAAACCTTTTGTTTGTGTAACATGAAAATATGTCTGTAAAAGATGTGTGAGAAAACATTCTTCTAATCTTGTTGACCATCGTTTTCATTTTTCTAATTAAAATGCTCTCATTTTTCTAATTAACATGTTCTCGACTCAACAAGAAATAAATCGTCGCTAACTGAGGCTCACTTCTAGGATGTGACATAAATTATTTATGAAACATTATGATCTCCTAACAACATAAAATGTGTGTCATTCAAACCAAATTAATGATGATAGGAGTTTGCGGAAAATTTCAAATGAAAAGTGTACATATTTGTTGCAACTAATGGAGAAATTTCAGAATGTTAAGTATAACATTTCAGACTTAAATCCTAAATGTGAGAAAAACCTATAGAAAATTAGTACACAGAGTTGGAACAGTGAGAATATTTTAAAGTTTGCACAAACTAAGCCACTTTGTAAATTTGTATTGTACCAAGTTTGTAACTGTAAAGCTAAACACTTCCACATCCAAGACATTTTAGGATTTAGGTTATACATAACATACAACAGTCAAAATAAAAAACCACTGAAGTTAATTTTATTTGCTTGCTGGTTTTAGTGAGTACTACTTTGAGTAATCATAAACGATTACGGGATTATACGCCTATTTTCTTTGCTTAAATTAATTAACCATTTTCAATATACAGTGGATATATATTAGCATAATTTCATTTTTAAAGAGTATCAATTTCAAAACAAATTTTAATTTTTGTTTACAAGATACTTACAGACTATCAAATTGATAAACAACTCCCTTTAACTCGAGCATATTTGTAGAATTAAGTATAAGTAGACAATGCTAACGATAAAACTATAACAACAAAAACTGTTAGCTATTGGGAAAATATTGTTTAAAACACATACGTTACACTTTCAGATTAAAGAAAAGGGAATACGTCTATAATTCTTACTTTAACGAGAGAAGTAACGATAGCTAAATTCAGAACGATGCGTGTAAATTGACTGGAAACTGTATCATAATAGCAATCATCCAAGAAATCCTAGAGTACGCAAATCACTATTCATTAATTCTATGAAAGCAATAATGCATAATAATTACATTTGGTTAATTTCATCTTTTGAAAAAAATATTTCACTAGGTCAAATTCAATAATAAAAATTAATATATATCTTTATAATTTGAAAATTTATGAATACTGGTTTATATGGTCCTCAATATGATTCAAACTTAAATGGTTTCGAAATCACTGGAAGTATATATATTTCGTAATTCATTATTTCAACCAATAAAATATATTTTATATTTGATGCAAATTACCTATTTTTATTTTTTGACAATCTCTCTTCTCAGTAGAATCCAATGCCACTTCATGTCTACATTGTTTATCCCCCATTCGGTAGCAGAACATGTTTAGTACATATAATCACTCATTACTATTAACACTGTCTTGTAGGCAGAAATTTATAATTGTGTAAATCGTCCCTGTGTTATTATTACCGATGACCACAAAACATTCAAGCAGAGTTGATATGTATTTTTACTTCCAAAAATATGATGCATGTTACCTGTTACAGTCTCCGGACCAAAGAACTTGGCCTTCATTATGTGGGCTTCATTCCTGCACGTACCAAATTTACCACATGAATAAAAATACAATATTAACTATACAACTCTGATAGACATAAATCATACTAAATACACAATCAAAGGTCATAAACAGTGTTTATGAAGTAGCTGACCATTAAAGAAATAAAGGAAGATGTACCATGTTATGCAATGACAACTTTTCATCAGATCCAAGGTTAAAGATACTTGGTATACCCAAATTAAGTAGAATAGAACTCATACAACTATCATGGGCTGGCCATCCAACTGTATGTAAGCAGATATGTCTTTGGCACATTAAGGATGATAAGAATCATTTATCTGCTTACTTAATATTCTCCTCTATCTTTAATTTTCTTGTTGCGCTTACATTATAAACTCTTGATCCATCATATGAATATTTTCACAGTTTCATTTAGGTACTCTGCATCTTTTAAGAAAATCATCCACTTCCTTTAATACCATTACAATTTTCTCATTACAATTTACAGTCACATATCTAAATTTATCATCCATTTAAATTACATAATATATGAAATATTTCATCCAAGCAGTTTACATCACTACAATTGCATTTTCCTATTTTGTTGTCAGTTATTCATGTTGAAAGCTATTATTATAAAATTAAGGTGTTGTAGTAATTACGTGTAATTATCCAATAATTATATTCAATACATTTTTGAAGTTATACTAAATGAATCTATGGTAGCTTATGTTTAATCAATAAACCATTATTCGCCTTAGCATTGTGAGAGTATATGCCAAGAGATATGCTAGGGAATATGCTACAGAATAAAGAATATGCTAGGAATATTCTAAAGAATAAATGTAGCTTATAAATATATGATTTAGCATTGTATTCAGTCAATCAATTATCTTATTTTGTAATAGCAATAAAATAAATCTATAAAAATGTAGTCCTTTTATTATTTATCGTTTCATCTCTCTTCTCTCTGCATCTGAATTCTAACATGGTATCAGAGCCTATTTTTCTCTCTTGTCTTTATTTTTGGTGATTTCTGTGATTGCAATTCTTCTCCAATCGATCTATGCTGCTTCTCAATCAAAGGTCTTCTTCTTGATTGTCTTCTTAATTGTCTTCCGTTTAGATCTCAGATCTGGTTTTTCTCATGTCGGTTCATATCTCTTCTTCTTGATTGTCTTCTTCATTGTCTTCCGTTTAGATCTCAGATCTGGTTTTTCTCATGTTGGTTCATGTCTTTTCTTTTTTATTGTCCTCTTGATTGGTTCATGTCTCTTCTTCTTCTTGATTGGTTCATGTCTCTTCTTCTTGATAATTGATTGATTGGTTCATGTCTTTTCTTCTTGATGATTGGTTGATTGGTTCACGTCACTTCTTCTTGATTGTCTTCTTGATTGGTTCTTCTGTTTCTTATGTTGATTGTATTTCTCGTTTGAATGTTTTTGGCATCCCTTTTGGCATCTCATAGTTCTTTTGGCATCTCTTTTGATCCTATTTTGGCATCTCATAGTTCTTTTTGGCATCTCTTTTGGCATTTCTTCTTGGCATCTCTTTTGGCATCTCATAGTTCTTTTGCCATCTCTTCGGTTCCTTTGGCATCTCTTTCGGCATCTCTATGGTTCTTGTGGTTTGATCCAAATGGTCTCTTCATCACTATTCTTTGGTCTGGTCCTCTTTTATGCATCTCTATGGTTCTTCTGGTTTGATCTAAATGTTCTTCTCATCTCTACTCAGATCATCGATGCTTTTCTCGATTCTGATTTGATCCAAAAGGTGGCTGCAGGTTTTATGCGTGGTTTTGTAATTTGGTTCTGGTGATTGTGGACAAAAGTTTATGTTTGTATATATGACTGATGATGGGGAGTTTGCTATTAAGTGGAGTTTTGAATTTGTAGGCGATAATAATAAATAAATAAATAAATAAATAAAAATATAAAGGGGATGAACTGCGGTGATAGACAAGCAATTTGGTATGGGGTAGTGAAGTGTGTAGGAGAAGTTGTGGAAGTTGGTACTATTAGAAGATGGTGGTGAGGAAGAAGGTGATTTCCGGTTGGAGCGTGCTGGGTGTGGTAGTCGTTTGTTGTTAATTCTTGTATGAGGGTGATTGAAAGAGAAGTAACTATGATTTGTAGAAATGTTTGATGGGCTTATGAAGTAGCAGTTTTATGGTACTGGATTGGTGGTAGATGATGCAGCTCTCTTCACTTTGAAGCTTTTATTTGGCAAACTCACGATTTTCCGCATCGTGAGTTTGAGGGGGATGTTAGAGATAATAATAAAATACACTGCCTTTTATTTGGTTGCCTTTTTATTTGGTATGCATTAATGTTGAGGTATATTTGGTATCATACTAATTTGGGTCTTGCATTAATAGTGAGTTATATTTTGTATTAGTAAATATGCTCTAGTATATTCTACTCTAGAGTCTCCTTTCTCATCTATAAGTAGAGGCAATGTTTTGTAAATCATGTATGCAATAAAATTAAGTAATCAAGCAATAAAGATGTAGTCCTTTCATGTTTTACTGTTCTTTCTCTTCTTCTCTCTTTTTGATTTATTTGTTTTTGTTCTTCTTCAATTGTTTATGTTTCGATTAGTTATTTCAACAAGCATGACATCCAAATACCCACCATGCTTTTTAATTATGGAAGAGATATCCTACAAATTTTTGGTTTACCTATCACTTTTCATGCATAATCATATAATGGAAACAACTAAATCGCTAGTCAAATATAAATTAGGTTCATCATTTATGTAAAGATTTGAAACATAACTTACATGTTATTTCACTAGTTACAGAAGTTGTTTCGTCCCTGTTTAACTTCAGTTGTGAAATGAAGTCAAGGAACTCTGGATCATAGCCACTAACAATGAGGATCTATCCCAAATATAGCAGTATTGATGTAGCCTATTGAAAGATAACAAATTGAATGCACTGACATAGAGAAAGAGAAAAAGGTACAATTTAAAATATGTGATAAGCAAATGTTTATCTAGATAATATACTCACTGTAATCAAGGAATCCTAAACACATAAAGCTAGCTTCAAATAAACCTCGTACTAAAAATAGATGGGAAAATTGAAGAGGAACTCAATACAAATTTTAAGACATCATCAACTAAAGACAATATTTTTGATAATTGGAGAAGGTTTTTTTTTCCTTTCTCATTTCCATCTTTAACTGTTTGGTTTTATACGTTTCTTCCATATTAACGGTACTAAATCGCTTGCTCTAGGAATCATAAACTTGAGCAAGAATTATCACTTGAGAAAACCTACCTATAGGCAGATATGATTTTGAAGTTGGAAGGAAATTTTCTGAAGAGTACTATGAATTGGAGTTGTGACTCTATCGTGTTCGTGGAGCGCTGACTTAATGGTAGGAGTGATAGGTAATTGTGGGAGATGGAGTGTAACAGTTTGGTAGTTGATGGATGGTGGAGCAGGAGCGGTAGTTTATGGTGTGGCATTGATGGGTAGTCTCAGATTGTAATGACGGTAGTGGGGGATGATATCAAAAGAAATATTGTGCTCTTCAAGTGAAACAAGTGTTTCATTAAAATTAGCATCAACAAAATTGTGTTGCTCAGTATGCTCTGTAGTTTCCGAAATAGTAGCTCATCATAGTATCAAAAGAAATATTAGACAAGAAACAATACGCGATGGCCACAGATAAGTATATAGCTCGTGTTACGTTTTCATACTATATTTGTTAACAAATATAACGGAAAATAATAATATTATGTTCCGGACAGGTTCAAGTTAATACCCTTAATTGCTAAAGTTGATAGAGCCCTCAGTCTGAAGGGAAACTTATAGTAAGAGATGATGCAGAAACAATAGCCAAGATATAAAATATGGCAAAATCATTGCATTAGGAGGTAAGAATGACCTACTCAAAAGACGATGAAGGACTGCTTTGTGTTCAAAAGACCAAATGGAGGCCTGGAGAATTGGAAGCAAGTACGCAGTAGAAGTTCTTGAAGATTACAAGTGATGTTGTATCAGTTGTCAAATTCTTTTGTGAGGTAAAAACATATATATATATATATATATATATATATATATATATATATACCTAAAATGCACAATGTACGAATGTGATGCCTGGTTCCTCTGAATCAAGAATGAGTGACAGCATTACTACACGGTTACTTGAAATTGTAGAACTGCATATATATTTTTGGATTAATAAAAATTCTTACTTAGCTGAAAGTTCAAACATACCCAGATGGTTCTTCTAGCATATGATGTTATGTTTAAAGTGTAATTCAGAATGTATCTTTGGCATATGGAAAGAAGGCAGTATTGATTTTTATGTGTAGGCGTAAAATCTGGAATGTCAAACTATTGAGATATTCAGGAATCAGAATATATATGATAAGAAGTAATAAATGCTAGCTGATACAATACGCACAGTGTCTGAATTGTGGCATGGATAGAAGATGCAATTGCAGTAAAGTTCTTATTTAAAGATGCGTGATAAGTAGAATGTCTGATGTACCGGTGAGTACTTACATCGCATATTTAACTTTTTATTTTAAATTATTACCTGAAAAAGAAAAAGGAAAAAAGAATGACACTACAGGAAAGCAAAACAGGCATGGTGAAATGTGGACAGGACAATCACCCACTTCTCATGATGCAGTAGACGGTGATATTCGTGCTCTTCTTATTTCTCTAAATGGAAGTTTAATTTTTATATTATGTTGTCAGGTATGTGATGCAAAAAAGGTTTCTCTTACTATTAACTAGATAACAATCACAAAGTTTGTTGCACCTTCTTTTACGTCTGAAATGATATGTTCAAACGCGAATTCATCATCATTGTTAGTTGGCAAGTACATGACCACTACATGCACTTCAGTAGCTAATTAGAAAATGTTTTGTGCATAATGAGTTAGTGTAGTTGAAGCTTAATGCCGGTTACTTATTGAATTTCTAAATTATCATAGAAAGCATGACATAACTTCTAACCTTTCATGGTTTAATTTGCAGCTAGATACTGCTAACAATTTGAACACGCCTGACATAGCAGGTCGATATTTCATGGAATCAGGGTAAGCTTGTAGTAAATATCGTTGATAAATTTAGTATTGGATTTTGCCCAGCATGAAAACAAAGGTGAATTGCTCCCCTTAATTGCAATGTCTGGATCAGCGTCTCTATTCTCCCTTCATTCAGCAGATTTCAACAAACATGGATATCCATGGAGGAATTTGATGAATGAGGGTCCATCCATTGAATACTTCATGGTGAAACTTCAATAACTTCTTCTTGGGTCATTCTTGGTATTTTGTTAGTTGTGGCCAAGCATATTTGTAACTATATATGGCCAAGCATATTTTAATTACATGTCACTATATTTGTAAACTATAATATCTTTATATCGATTTTTAGGATTTGGATATGGCTTTTAAAGAGTCTACTACAAAATGGATGATGTTAGATCTTAAGAGAGCTGGGAAGGTACTGTTGTGGCCCTTGTGATTTGTTCTATCTTGTTTAGATAGTGCTGTATAAACATATATTAATTGGAAAAGATAGGTTTTATGTATAAGAGATAACAATATTCCCTTAATGTGTGCATGTGACACTTATTTACATTGTATAATATAATACCGTGAATGCTTATGTTATATGAATGTTATATTGAATACATCGTTTTTTTCTTCGTATTAGTGTTAGCAATATTATTTTGTTTAATTGAGATATTTACATTTTGGTGCATGTATAGTATTGTCAGAATGAACTTGTTTGATGTAGAGAGAGAAAAATAAATTAAAAATATTGAAAAATTTCTTTAGAAATGATGTCGAAATGGCTTGATAAAGTGTGGGGAATCCGAAATTGTATTCATATTTTGGTACAGTCACGGCGTCGACACGACATCAAAAAAATGTCGTCGGAAAGGCGTCAGAATACAACTAACGCATGGCGTCGGTAAGACGTCGGAAAAAACCTAACGCTTGGCGTCGAAAAAACGTCGAATTTTTTTTCCCATGCAAGTTTTAACGACGCCAAAAATGGCGTAATAAAGACGTCGAAACCGGGTTTTGTGATGCCATACCGACACCATTTTAGCTTCGAAAAATTAATTTTCTCTTGTAGTGCCAGTTCATCAAACACATTGGTATTTTATTTTTCTTAAACAGTGCGATGTTTATCGAGGAGTGATTCCTCTAATATACAAGAATCAACATCCATCATTCTTTAACTCAAGAAGCATCAAACATTCAGATACACTTGGACTGAAATGTAAATATAATAATAATTTAAGCCTTAAATGCACAGTGGATCATTTAAGCCTTAAATTAGTTTCTATAATAATAATTTAAGAGCTTTTCACTAACTACTCCAAAGCTAAGAGCCATTCCTATTTACCATCTTCACAAGATAACAATGATGTTATCACCTACCAGCTTCCAGCATCCATGTATAAAACAAACCGACGTCCATTAAAGATTAAATCTTCATTTAAGAAATAATCAAAATTTCCTTTCCATTATCTTCCACTACACTCAGTGTAACTGAATACACAAAGTTCTTATTATCATATTTACTTACATATGGTATATGATAGGTAAGCATTTCAATGTTACTTTAACCAACAACTTTCTAAAGTAATAATGGGTTTGTTTCATTAATAGCAAAAAAATAAAAATAAAATATATTAACCATTAGCTAGCTTACACAACTTTATTTTGATGTCTGGCCAAAATGCGACTGATTATGCGTATAACATGGTTATTACAGAAAAAATGATAAAGTTATCCAAATGCTTGAGAACGCACAACCAACAGTCTACAAAAATCAAATTAATTTCCGATAATAAGTGCTAAAATTGGAGTCAAAGTTTGTCACCAGATGCAAAATTATTAAACCGTATTCACAAACCATTTGTGTAAAACTGCAAGCTCCAGGCTAATAATGATATGTTTAGAGCAAAGCTGCAAATTATAACATGTTTTGTAAGTTCACAAAAAAATAAAAGCTCCAAGTTTACCCAATAAGCAATTTGCACGTTTATCACGTTTTGAATAAATAAATGACCAAACCAAATGAATTTTATGAAGAACTCGGCTTCATTCTACAATCAACACAAGAAAATAATTATATAAAAGCAGTTAAGCTTACCATACATGAGATCTAAGTCTGAATCGACATGAATACCCACATCTGAATCATCGTTTGAATCAAAACTGGAGTCTCCTTCAATTTCTGAGTAAAACAGTTAATATCTAACAATTATGACGAAGCATGAACAGCCCTAGCCCGCACTAATTGATCGAAGTGCCTGAATGAGAAATTAAACCATGATAAAATTGCAAAATGAATGAATTAGGAGCAGTAAAATTGATTAAACCCATGCCAATTAAATCATTGAGATTTCAAGTGGATTGGACCTCCTTACCTAACCGCCTCCCACTTGTCCACATAAAGATATGAAATAGGGTTTCCGATTTAAGATTAAAAGATACAGTATATTTCATCTGTGGTTGTAATTCGTCAATATTATGAGAAAATTTTTCTTAGGATTTGCTGTTAATTGAAGGATGATAAATTGATTAGGAAATTTGTACAGAATTAGGGTTTAAGACGTGGCGTGAGCTGAAAATAAAAAATACAGTAAAGACGTATCCTTTCGTCTCGTTTGACTAAGAATAGGGGCAAAACCCATATCAGCCCATACATATAAATTAACAGAGGCGGTAAGTTTATTTTGCCTCGAATCGAGTGTCTCTAATAACAACATTTTTAGTATTGTTACATTCGTGTGATGGGATGATGTGCTTGTAATTTTAACCAAATAGAAAGGATTCCGTTTTTCTAACATGCAGTGAGCTGGAGTTCTATGCAAAATTTCTCGGGTAGGATGAGAGAATGTGTTTGCTATTATAATATCACACGTTTACACAATTCCTTTGCTCATTGAAACTGTGTTCATTAAAGTAATAATATTCGGAGTGTATGACAATGTACAGAGAAGTGGAAATAATTCAATAGTTCAGCTAGGACAACTAAATTTTTAGTAGAGAAAAAAAATTTGTCTGATCCATATTCATCCGTATTTTTTATGATTCAGTGTATATATAATGAGAACTATATTAAAAAATATAAAATATGCTATAAACAAAGATGTTCGTTCACGTTTGTTCGTGTCCTTGTTCGAAAAATATATATCTATGTATGTTCAATTCAATGTAGAATATGAGTTACAATAGCAAAATTGGTATGAAAAATATCGTTTAATACGTGTATTCGGTCCGATTTCATTTAAGATAGAAGTTGAATATACCTCGATTTTGTTTGGTCTGACGTCCATTTATACCCTTAGATCATGTTATTCTCATCTATCCAGTTCGAGAATGCTAAATTAAGCTAAATGATATATTTACACTGTTATACTTACTTTTTCAATACACCTCCGCCCCCTCTCTTCAATCTTGACCTCCTCCCCTAACATATTCATGCCACTAACCACTGCCATCTCCAGTTTTCACCTCCACCTCTGTTCCAACTATTCTCAATTAACAAATGATGAACTAAACATAACAGACTGCTGCATTACTATAATATTCCGTTGATTGTAATAAATTTATCTTATCAGATATCTTGTAATCAACAGAAGCAGTATTCCTTTCCTGCATGACGTGAGATGTTCATCTAGAGTTCTTTATCCAGTAAAAGTTTCCGTACTTAATGCATTATAATAATGATTTGTAGTTATTACATCACTCGGTTTAATTCTCTCATTGTTTGTATGGTGATTTCTGAAGAAGGTTGTCATTGTTTTGAGCATTGGCACTTAATTATTTGCTAGAACTAAGTCCAAAACATCCATTATGATCAGCAATTAGATTTGAGAACAATTATCAAATCTAAGGTGTTGTAACTTATAAACTGTAGTTAAATACTAAGTTAACTCATGATATAAATATACTAAGATAACTCACGATATAAATATACTAGTATTTATCCACATTCTGACTGCCTTGACAAATCTTATTACATTCTGACTGCCCTTGTTTGGTGAATATTTTGTGTTATTTAATTATGCTTCAATGTGCCTTTCTCTGAGTTATCAATTCCTCCACATTCTGACTGCGCTTTACTATATTGATGGCTTTGATGATCGACTTTCTATGATTTGAATTTTCTTATGAGTTTTGTGATTTTAGTTTTATTTTCTGTTTTCAAATGGACATCCATAATTGTTGAATCTAGATTAACCTTAGAGGAGGGTGAATAGGGTTTATTGAAATAACTCGAGATATTAAAAAATATCGAACATAGATTACAACACAGATAATAACAGAGAATATAAATGTAGAAGTAAATAACACAGTTTTTACCCAGCTTCGGCATACCCTTCCTACTGCTGCATTCCAAAGATTTTTACTAGGTATTAAAACATATCCCGCTTACAAACCCATGTAAACTCGCAAACCCTGCTTATGTTCTAATCCTATGCTCAAAACCTTAGACTGATCTATATCCCAAGATCAAATTTTTCCCTTAGCTACAAACTCGTAGCTAGTAAACCCTAATTATTACAGACATTAGAAAACTGCTAGTTAAAAACTCTACAACTAGACGACCTAGTTTTTATAAAAAAAACTAGAAAACAAATACGACGATTTTACATAAGTGAAAACAAAAAACAATACTACTAAAAATAAAATAAAAGAACCCCTTTTATACTAATAAGGTCGTCCCCCTTTCCTTTTAAACTCAAACATTTTGGCTTTGCTTTATTCTAATGTTGGCCGACACAATCTCAAATTAGGTTTTTGCTTCTCTGTGAAAATCGCGACTTTTTGAGAGATTACTTCCGGTTTTATGCACTAATGCTTCGATTTTCTGTTTTTCTTAGTCGACTTTACTGTCGAGAATGATTGATTGTAAATTAGTATGAGATTTTTTGCCCCTTTTTTGATTTGCTTTGCTCGACTTCTATATGTCCTTACCGATGATGATATGGGTGTAATTTATAGGATAATAATATCCTAAACTTGCTCTGATTTCATTAAATTGCCTTGATCTGATTGTTTTACCTTGCGTGGTCCTTCGATTTTCCCATTGATTAGTTCAACTTTGATATGGAATTTTAAGACTAAAATATATTTTTGCGTGAAAACACCTAAGTGATTTACTGGAAACAATTAAAATTGTTTTCCATGATTACTTGCTGTGACTGTGATCTGGAAAGAATGAATTTGTTTGTGGTCCCCTTGAATTATCAAACTTTGTGTGAATTTGTCTGGCTTTGAATGCCTCTGTGATTTTGTGTATTTCTAGAAATCAAAACTATTGATTTCTTGCCTTAAAAAAAACTGTTTTTGGAAATCTTTTAAAACTGTGAATCAATCTTGCCAAATATAAGTGCGTGTTTTTATGGAATCATATTAGTGATTTCATTGATTCAAAAAGCTTGTGAATATCTATCCAAAAAGCTTATTTTTGATTTTTTGCAACACTATGAATTTGGTACTTGCCAAATACTCCATATTGTATTTTTGTGGAAGATCTTGCAGGCTATAAAAAGATGTTTCCACAAAGAAATTACTTTGATATGCATTTGATTTTCTGTCCAAATCTTTTACTGTGTCAAAAGAGTTGAAAAGGATTCTTGTCAAAATTGAATTGTGATTTGTCAAAAACAATTTGCCAAAATTATGAAAGAAAAAAAAAACTTTCTTGCCATGAATTGTTTCTGGAAATATTTTGAAAACTTTCCAAAAATAACTGTTCTGTTATCACCATTGTGCATTTTCACCATATTTATTTTTGTGCTGCACATGTACTTGAATTGCTGAAACATCACATTTGTGCCATATGTTTGTGCACTTAAAAAGAATGCTCCTATTTACATGATGGTTGTATTGTTTTTGTCACTCGTTGCATTGTGTATGCTGACTTTGTTTATTACTCTTGCCTGATCATGTTTGCATTGATTTTGTCGGTCACCTTGTACATGTTGAACCTTCACTTGCATGTATATGCTGCTATCTGTTTGGATATTATGTCCTGTCAAGTTCCTTGAATGGTTTTCATTTGAGTAATGACATAAACAAGAACTGTAAGCACATATCATGCTATTTTTGAATCTGAACACCCATTTGTTTCATGTGAGTCTCTGCTGAATCATTTGCATGTGCATATTCACTATGCATTTGTCTGATCCATTTGTTTGTGATGCTTCATTTATATTTGTGGTTGTTAACCTGTCCACTTTGTTGAGTGTTTGTTTTTGTTCCTGAAAGCAGCTCAACATGTTGTTGTGTTCACTGCTCCACTTTTGTTGATGCTCAAGTCTGAGCTGTATTTGCAACATTGTGATACTTGAACTAGTTTGTACCATGGATGGTCCACTTTGGTTTTGCATGTACTCCATGATATTGACCTATGAATGATTGGACTGTCTTGACGCTTGTTGCGTATATACATGTTGCCTTGTATATACATATGTATATATATACACATATGTGTGTGTATATATATATGTATATACGAATAATTTCATATGTGCATTGTCAATTATGTGTTCGTGGATACTTGCAACATGTATGTGTTGTCAAATTTTACCTGACACATCATATTAGATATATTTGTCTCTTTCTGACCATATTGCCCCTACACAGAATATGTGTGTATACATACACATGTATGTGTAGAATATATATATATATATATATGTGTGTGTGTGTGAGAGAGAGAGAGAGAGAGAGAGCAGTACAGACGATGTCTATCTTGTGCAATTTACAGTGTATCACTGTGAATATCACAAGATGTCTAGACACAGATGGATGTCCATATAAATCTGATCAAGTCATGAAAAATGATGAGAAACACACCAAAATTCTGAGGCAAATAAATTTTAAAAATAAAATTATATTTGCTAGAATATAAAATCATTTCAGTTCCATATTACTGTGTGTGTTTCTTTTTGTGACAGGTAAGCAGAAGACTGGACTGACTGTGATACTGGTAAAAGACAGAAGACAAGAGTGATAGTGTCAGTGTATGTGAGAGAGTATCTGAATGTAAATGTATATGAGTGACAAAGTGTTGTAGTGAGGAACTTATGTGTATATGAAATTGAATATGAAATGTATTGTATTGTATTAGAGTGAGATGTACAAATAGTGGACTTATAAATTTGTATTGTTGAGATGTTGAAATAAAATATTATATTAAAATAGAATACTGTTTGAATATTTAAATT
This sequence comes from Allium sativum, assembly GCA_030737875.1. Classification (NCBI taxonomy): domain Eukaryota; kingdom Viridiplantae; phylum Streptophyta; class Magnoliopsida; order Asparagales; family Amaryllidaceae; genus Allium; species Allium sativum. The sequence continues at coordinate 42,519 of JASFAX010003036.1, forward strand.
CTTGTGTAGTCGTATTCTATTTAAATATAAATATTATATTCCTGCCTGTGATGTAGTATAATAGTACAATTACAAACACATATAAAATAAATATATGCTTGTTATCATCAAACAAAAATCATAGAATTGTTAAATACAACAATAATTGCCCACTGTTTCAAATCTCAAAAATATCGCTCGAGATCTCCTCCCAGATCTCATTTTAGGCTCCTCCCAAAACGAAACAGAAAATCTCACTGTAAATCTCATTTTGAATATATCGTTCGAGATAATATCGAACGATATATCGACCGATACGAGATACTGAGATATCACTCGAGATCTTCGTTTTTCAAGTTAAAACTTAAACTTGTGCTTAACCAAAACAATAATTAAGATAACTCAGATCCAACCACGATAATCTCCTTCTACTTTATATTTGCTTGTTGATTGAGCATATCATATATTCATATATGTTCTACAATGCTTATGATTTCCATATTCGTCATTTTTCCTAGCATGCTACCTATGAAATTATGTATTCTAGTTCTATTAATGTTGAATTGTTTTATGTTCTGGATCCTTTTTATGTTCTTTGTCTGACAATAACTCATGTTCATGGATTATAAGTTGCAAGGACTATTTTATTGTGTTATTTTTATTTATTTTAAGCATATTATGATTTTTAAATATGAATATTCTTTTGTAAATTAAGATTGATGAGGTTATTTTGCAATTCAAATTTAATTTACTATTTTTATAATGACATTCATGACAATTATTGTGTAAGAATATCAGTTTTAACATATCATATATCCCGAAATTGTTTCGACATGAGCATTCAGACCCGAGATGGAAATCTGAGACAAACCTCCGAGTTAGGCTCATCTCATCCGAGATCTCCACCGACATGAGATCATGTCCCTAAAATCGCCGAGACAAAATGTGACTGATATCCAAGATTTAAAACCTTGATTGCCAGTGATGTTTTGCTTTTATTAAGAACATATTCCCTATATTTATATGTCCTTAATATATTTCTTTCAGTTTGAATTATTTGCATGTATCCTTATCCATCCGATTCTCAGGTTGATAGTATTTTTATTGTACAATTGTTCACCTCTTTTGAAAATATTTCAGATTTTTGGGTTTACATATTCATCCTGTGTATATAGCATTGACTTGTTCAAATTTTTGGGTTGATATTCATCATATTACAATGGTTCAGCAAATATGTCCTAATATCAAAGAAGCTTCAATAGATATTTATTTTCCTATCATGTCTTGTTAATCATCAGCATTTAAAAAACTCTATAACTTGGTTTCGTTGACTGGTCCAATT
>JASFAX010003037.1:0-43831 GCA_030737875.1 Allium sativum
CAAACAATGAATGTATGCAATGTGCAATAACTACCTCAGTAGAAGAAGAACATGAATTATGGCCTTTGAAGTCAGTTTGTATAGCAGCACAAGCATTGACAAGCACACCATGACAGCTCTGCAATTTTCTCTGTAAGTTTTTTAGAATCACATAGCGAGACAGTGTCTGCAAACTTCATTGTCATCCAAGCAATTCTTGGTTCACTGTCTGTTTGTAAAAAAAAAAAAAAAAAAAAAAAAAAAAAAAAAAAACAAGTAAAATCAAAATTCAAACAAAAGTTCACATTTGGAAAGCAATTAAAGAATGTTACATCATATTCAGTCAAAAAAAGGTATAAAAATTTGTTGAATTTCAAAATTAACCATTATATTCTTCTATGTGTAGTCTACTTCAATGAAATGCACCTTTTCTTGTAAGAACAAACCTAACCAAATGGAACTCGTATTTCGCCCTCAGTTAGCCTCGATCCAGAAAAGGCAACCTAGTAGATGCAAGAATTCAAAGTCTGAAAGTACAATAGACGCATTCATCAACAATATAGATTTGTATAAGGTAGATAAAATACAATAGAAAGCATAGAAATATGTTAGTTCAACAAACCTGTAACTGCATGTCTGAAATAGGGATCTGAAGAAGAGACCATTACTCCGACTGCCAGATCTGAAGAACCAACCCTTTAATCGATTGATAAAGCGTAAGATAGAACAATTACAATGAATTAGTGATAAGAATTAGTAGAAAGATAGAAGTAGAAAACAATTTTATGACCGATGTCACCGTCGAGGCGGAAGACGGGGACGTTCACTGGCGGATCTGAGGAGAAGTAGCAGATCTGAGGAAAAGCGTAATGTAGAACAATTGCAATGAATTAGTAAGAAGAATTAGCACGAAGGACAATATGTCGTGTCGAGGCTGAGAAGATGTAGCTGATCTGAGTTAGTGAAGGGTTAAGAGTGGGGAAGAAAAGATGTAGAAAAGAGGGGAAATGGTGAGAATGCAATGAAGAACGGAAGGGAATAAAAGAAAATGTGGAAGACGGATTGACTAACTGTAGAAGTAGTGGGAAGCAAAAAGTGGAACCACGAATGACGTGTTTTCCTTCGAGCCGAATTTTCTGGCATATTAAGTTTTGAAGAGGAGAAAGGATGTTTTTGAAACTCCAAAAAAGCTTCATCATCCCTTAAGTATTCCTATTGTTATATATATATATATATATATATACATATATATATATATATATACATATATATATATAGAGAGAGAGAGAGGGAGAAAAGAGAGAGAGAGAGGTAGGATCAAGAGCATCCTAAATAGTGTAGCACTCATTTAGCCCTCCTAATTTCCACCACACAATTCTCTTTCTCTCTCCTTCCACTAACTCTCTCCCCTCACTAATTTTTTTATATATAAATGAGTGGATCACAATAAGGAGCAAAAGAGTGCTACAAAATAAGGGTGCTCTATAACCCTATCTCATATATATATATATATATATATATATATATATATATATATATATATATATATATATATGGAGAGAGTTCCGCTACACCTCTTATATTGCACGTGAACTCTCCCCTTGAATCTCATCCGTTCAATCTTCCCACTCATTCTCTCTCTTAGTGGTAAGAGAGAGAATGAGTGGGGGATTGAATGGATGAGATTCAGGGGGAGAGTTCACGTGCAATATAAGAGGTGTAGCGGAACGCTGTCATATATATATATATATATATATATATATATATATATATATATATATATAATTTGTGGTGCTCTTAATCCTATCTCATATATATATATATATATATATATATATATATATATATATATATATGAGATAGGATTAAGAGCACCCCAAATAGTGTAGCACCCCTTTAGCCCCCTGATTTCCACCACATATTTCCGTTTCTCTCTCCTTCCACTAACTCTCTCCCCCCACTAACTTTTTTTAATATAAATATGTGGCTATTAATGGGGTGCATTTGGGGTGCTCCCAAATAGGGTTCCATGGAACCCTCCTATATATATATATATATATATATATATATATATATATATATATATATATATATATATATGGCTCTCTCAATGTGCATATGTTTATGCATCTGTAATACTTGAATTTTATTTTTAAATGATTGGATAGTTAATTATCTTTAAATACCTGATTTTTCTAGTTGGTCTCTGTCTAGAAAAAGCAAGAAAACATGATACTAAGATTGGTCTTTCTTTTTTCCATCGCCGATGAACATGAGATTGGTTTTTTTTTAGCAACCTTGATATTTTCTTTCTATTTGCCTGCCTTCATGTAGATGATGATTCTTTTATTGCTGTTTTCTGGCATTGATTGCGAAGATCACCAGAGAATTGCTGATGAGTTCGGACAGGTCTTTCAAGCACCCCACCATCTACTGCCGGACGTAGTTGTCGACGATGCCGAATAGACCGTCGAAGCAAGTGTCCTGGTTGGTCAACGCACCGCTGAGCCAGGTCACCGCGTCTTAGTCGGAGGCGAAGCCTTTAGCGGTGGGGCCACCGAGGATGGCGAGGCTTTTGGATAGAGGCATTGATTCTACAAATTGTCTTTATTCATGGTGGAGGTGATAGAATTTGTGAACTGCAGAAATGGAAAGAAGAACCATTGATTTGGGAAAGTTTACCAGCTAAACAAGCTAGCAGGTAGACGGGATCAATATGAAAAGGGACCCCCAATATTTGGGGTTAACTAAAAGTAATCTAAATTGAGATTAATATGGGATGACATGTGAAACTTCGAATTAATTGTGTCAATTTGGAAGAAAAAAAAGTCCACCTAATATTTTATTCTCATCTGTCCTTGATATCTATTGCTTCCATATACTCAAAATTCTCTGTTCCTCTGTACCCAATCAATCAGGACCTCCGAATTCCACCTTTTTGTAACTAAGCCCTCAGAATTAAATGCAAAAATGTAAAAACCAGAGGTTCTGGTTGGTTGGGTATAAAAGAGATAGAGGATTTGGGTACTGATGAATATGGTTGTCGGGACGACCGTGCAGGGCCCAACAAGGGGGAAGGACCCAATAGCAAGTTGACTTTTAAAATTAAACAACTGCAATAGAAGGCTTGAGCAATGGTTGTGTTGTCTAAAGTGGTAGCATGCTTGAATGTTGAACGAAGGGTGCTGGGATCGTATCCTTGCTGCTGCAAGATCTACATTGAAGTGTTTTGGATTTTAATTTTATCCATATTTTTGCCCAGGGCCCCATTACAGCTTGGACCGGGCCTGATGGGTGAGATGTTACAACTGTAATCAAGTAAAAGATTATTAAGCAAGCACACAGTTTGTAATAAACAAACCGTCTTCAATAACAATGAAAATTCATTATGAGTTCTCTCCCTCTCTCAGAAACAGTATTTTATACCATATAAAGATACGTGTTGTGCAACTGAAGCGGCCCAGTCATTACCAATTCATACAAACCACAAAACCACAGGACAAATTTATAAACTTAAATCTACGTAATCAACCCACCGGCAGATTTCTTAACACCATCAGCGTTTTCATCCTCTGTTTCTACCTTCTTCACCGCCTCAGCCTTCTCGCCTGGCGTTAGAGTCTGTACATAGGCACCAGCTTGCTTTCCGCAGTCAGCTGCAACGGTAATCACCTTCGCCGTCGTGTCTACGACTGCGCTTTGAGCAGTTCCGGCTGCAGCAAACAAGTTGGAAGTAGGAGCCTTTTCATTATCCTCAGCCTTTGAAAACATTGCTCTTTAATTTGTATATGTATATTTGATTTGTTCTGCTTCGTTATGTACATCTCAATGTGTTTATTATATAGCTTCATAGTTGGAAATATCCTTGGCTCTACGTTCTATGTATATAGTGTTGTTATCTTATTTTCAGTGGAGGATATCAGAGCCACGTATTCGTTTTGTGTAATACAAGTTACAAGCGAAATATCTACGATCGAGTATTATCCATACTTACTTACTTGCAGATTAAAATGAGTATTTCCATTAATTTCCAGAGAAATAAGAAGTTTAAAGAGCATGTTATCGTCAACAAAGTTCTGAACAATTTACAACGGCTTCTTATGACCGTCAGAAATCAGGTTCAATTTACAAATATAACATCATTTTGTCAAGATCTTTATACGAATAGTCTATGACCATTGACTTGCTAGATTTGTTTTTCTCTCTCCATATATATACTTTTGAATACGAAAAATGTCATATCTGTATCCGCATCCAAAATCATTTTCAGATATACCACATCCGCATTCACGGATACAAACAGACATCAGATAATTATACCATGCAATAACGAAAAAAATTTAAGCAGTTACTATGTATTTGATTCACATAATATGTATACTTTTAATTTTAAAAACAATAAATAATTATTTCTTATAATATTAAAATACATGTAATTTAAATCATAATATTGAAAAAAAAGCGAACGGTTAATTTTTTGAATGCAGATGTCTTTGTATTCGAATCTGTAGCCGTTTTTTCGAATATCAGATACTTGTCAACTTTTTTAATATACAAATACGGATGGATTTCGAGGATTTTTTTTTTTGGGTATCTATTGACAGTCGAACCTATTTTTTATTTTTGAAATCAATAGACAATTAAAAAGATAGAAAAAAGCTAAAGAAAACAACTTAGAAAAAAAATTGATCTAAATTCAAAGAAGATAATTTGAAATAAGAGGCTTTAAAATTAGTTATTCTTCTATCTGTCAAGTTCTCTGAGTTTTAGTTTCAGATAATAAAACTAGAAAGCTTTGAATTTATTCACATATATATTATTTATAGGTTTAAAACTTAACTCTTTTAATTTTGAAAGAAATGAACTTTTTATTATTATTTAATATTTTGCATTTTAATATTCATTTGTCATTTTCACTCTATTGTTTTTGTTATTAAGGCATTTGAATTTTGATTATTTAATTATGAAATTTATTAGATCGTTTATTTTGAAATTTAGGATAGATATGCAGAAACAAGACGGATTACAATTTTTCCCCTCATTATTCAAAAGTCCGAACATGGGAAAAAAGAATGAAATTTTTCTAAGAAAATGTAAATTATTTGATATTTTAATTGTTCTAAAAAAATACATAAAAGTGTTTTAAAGAAGATGAACTTTATTTCTTATCCAAACAGAATTTTGTACAATAAGAAAATCTATTACATTGCATTATATTAATCTATATATACAAATAGTACAGCTTATAAGCAGTAAATGGGCTTTGTTTCTGAGCGGCTCAAGTGTTATAACGGTTGTGAGGATGTAAGCTCTCTGATAGAATGCGGGGATGTGATTAACAACCAATTTTCTATCTCCAATTTTCCGTCTCCAATTTTCTCATGAATGAAGTGAGGATCTATTTTAATGTGCTTCATTCGAGAGTGTTGAATTGTGTTGAGAGAAAGTGAAACGATGCTCAAATTGTTGTACCATATGACTAATTTCTTTGATAGATGAAACCCTAATTCCTTAATTAAGGCTTCTATCCAAATGAGTTCAACAGTCATGCTGGCAATTGATTCGTACTCTGCTTCGATATTAGATCAGGAAAGTGTTGACTGCTTTTTTGCACACCATGATATGGGGTTGGATCTAAGGTAAACGTAATAACCCGAAGTAAATCTTCGATCATCCGGATATCGTTTGCCCAATCTACATCATTGTAAGCTTGTATATTGATCTCTTGCATGATTTCAGCGATAATCCATAGTTTTGTATCCTCTGAAATTATTTGAGAACGCACTCTACTGCCCTCCAGTGGTCACTGAGTGGATTTTGCATGTGTTGCCATACTTTGTTTACACTAAAACTAATCTCTGCTCTGGTAATAGTTACGTATTGTAGTATACCAACGATGCTCCTATATTATTTAGTGTTGTCGATGGTCTCACTTTTGAATTTCGACAACTGCACATTACTCGCCATTAGTGTAGATTATGGTTTTGCTTGATCCATTTTGCCTTTAGCTGGAATGTCTCGTATATAGTTCCTTTGAGATAAAAATAATTCAATGCTTGAGTTCCTTTCAGTTTGGATTCCTATAATATAGTCAAGTTCACCCAAGTCCTTGATGGCAAAGACCTGATCTGGCAATTGTATGACCTTATCAATCTTTTGGTTGTTATTTCTTGTGATCGGAATGTCATCTACATGCACTAGTATGTATATGGTAGTATGTTCACTAATCTTTATGTAGAGTGAATTGTTTGGTTTTGTTGCCACAAAACCTAACTTTATTAGTGTCCTTTTAAGCTTGGCATACCATGCTCTGGATGCATCTTTTAGACCATATATGGCCCTATGTAGTCTCACCCTTACTCATCATTTCTACCAAGATGCCATTTTGTTGTTGCATATAGACCTCTTCGTGTAGTTCTCCATTTAAGAAAGCATTGTGCACATCCAGTTGTCTTATTCTCCATTGCGTGTGCAAAGCAGTGGTTAATATTATATGAATTGTAGCGGGCTTAATAACAAGTGAGAAAATCTCACTGAAATCGAAAACATATTGTTGTGAGTTGCCTTCTGCAACCAGTCTTGCTTTATATTTAGATATGTTGTCATCTACATTTTTCATAATCTTGTAGGTCCACTAGCACTCGATGATGTTTTTATGCTTTGGTAGGATAACTAAAATCCATGTCAAGTTGTTAATCAATGCATTTTACTTCTCATCCATGGTCTTTCTCCATTTGTTACTGCTTGATCATACGAAGTTGGCTTAATATCATTTAGTGAAGCAGTGCATATCTTGTGTTTGAATATACCACTCTTTGAAATGGTGATCATGTGATGTTCATTTTTGGTGTTATGCTGATTCTGATCCTCTCCATGATCATCACATGTTTCATTATTTGATGAATGTTCTCCACTATTGTTATCATTCCCTTGTACTTGTTGAGTCTCTTTATTTAACCAATGAATTTTGTTTGAGTTAGTGTTTGTTGAGTTTGGATGAGAGTCACTTGAGTTGTACCCTTATCTTGTAGTAGACACAGTGGCTTGTCCATTGTTTGACCGTGTTATGCCTCATTATCAACATTTCCAGTCCATTCTCACAATGTTGGTAGTGCTGGTATTGCGCTTCAGTGTGATTTTCCCTTCGCTTGTTAGTATTTCTTTTTCTGTAAAAGGAAAAATATATTCTCTAAACATCACATGTCTTCATATGAATACCCTGCCTTTATTATCCATATGCATCAAAATAATCTGGAGGAAATAATAGCATAAAAGCAGTGAAGGGATGTTAAGAATAGAGAGCTTCCGATCGAGAGAAAGCCAACCCATCAAAATTTGTAAAGAACTCCTTTCTACAAGGTAAGCCCCTTTCGATGAAACCGAAGGGAATGCACTTTGGGTAACAAGCTTCAAAAGAACTAAATAACCCAATGCACCTTTCGGCTTAGTTAATAAGAATAGCTTTAGAAACTTTGTTCTTAAGAGAAAGTCTACTTTAAAAAAAGAAGTCTCTTCTGAAAGAAGGATGTCCTTTAGCAATGATCAAAAGCGAAGAACCCGCATAAGCTTACTCCTCCCACAACAAGCCTTAGGAAAATCCAGAAGCACTCAAATATTATGCATTTGCAGGCATTCGAGGAGGCAAACTACTGCCTTGAGCGATATCAAAAGCATAAATCTCCAACTTCCGAAAGCGCCTGCACCAGGCCCTTGCAATGGCCTCCGCTGGGGAATTAAGACGAAGCCTACAAGATGGAAGGGCAGTTCATCCCGCACTTATCCGGAATTAGGGTAGAATTCCTCATTCTCTAACTTGTATTAGAAAAATTAGAGTTGTAAATCATAATTTTAGAATCTATTTAGGGAAAATCTGTAACAGTTAAAGTTCATAAATAAAGAGATCTACTGGTGTAAATAAAGTAATAAAATGGTAACTCCTTAATTATTATGTAATTATTATCTTTTTACTTTGCAGATTTAATATTGAAAGCTCCAAAAGAAAGAAAAAATATGTAAGGATAGCTTTTAGAGGTCCCGATGGGTTAGGATTAGCAAAGTAAGTTAGGTAGGATTCTACTAAGGATTGATCCTTTGGATCCCAATAATTAGAATCTACCAAAGGATCCCTTAAGGTACCCGAAACCAAATAGAACCCTTCGTTATGCCTTTGAATGAACAAAAAGGCTTCTGTAACCTAGTAAGAAGCCTCCTCCTTTAGGCAATATTAACCTACATGGTAATTCACTGAAAGAAATTTGAGTGGTCTGATGTCATGCGAAAGGATCTAACAACCTAACCGAAAGGCTTATTATGAAATCGACAGAAGATAAAAGATAGGAACAAACATATCAAGGGATAAAGTTTCTTTCGAATGGTCTTTCGAACTTCATCCTACCAACATTTGTCCCTTGTCTCTTGTTTTCTATAGGAATTCATTTTCAGAAATTAACGGAAGTAATTTATGGGAATTATATTATGGAAATGGAAGTGTAACCCGAGTTAACCTTTTTACAAGTGAAGGATTCTACAGGGACTGCACCATTTTGAGGTGCTAACCATGTTTTTAGCTAACATTTTTAGCACTAGAAGGAGGGCTTAAACCTCTGATAATCGGTCAACATTCCATATTAATGGAAACTTCTTTCAACGAAAGATAAAAAAGGATCCTAAATATAAGAAAATACAGCTTGATTCACGAAGGGATGGATTTTTTTCAACAAAAGCTTCTTACAACCCAAGAGGTGGTACCTATGATTTGGGAAAGAGTTCCCACAAAACAAAATGATGTTTCCATAATGCTAAACATGAGCTCGTAATAGAGTATCATACACCCCCACAGTCCAAAAAGGAAAAGTGGTTATAACCCAGTAGAGAAATAATGAGGGTGACAGGACAAATCAATCTAATCTAGGGTCTTTCAATCTGTTTGTTCCAAAATACTCTATGTGGGCTTAAGGTTCTATGAGTAACAAATGCTAAGAATGAAATCTCAAAGAAAGCACTCAGAGCACGTCCTATCTTTGCTTTGACAAAAAGCCTGAAGGGCATCGGATTTGACGAATCCAAAAGAAAATTCAATTTCCTATTAGTTCTAAAAGAGGATCTCTGGACCTCTACCATCTTAATAACCAAATATAGGTTTCGGGTCTTCAAGGAGGCTTTGTTTATGTTAATTATTTCTGGAAGTAGGTTTTTGAATTTTTATATTCTAATACCCGAATCTAGGTTTTGGGTCTTCTTAGTACTAAAAATGGATTCAGGACTTCGATTATTTTCAATAGAAGGATTCTAGACTTAATGTTTTAATATCGAATATGGGTTCCGGTATTTCTAATTCTGAAAGGGGTTTCGTTTCCCTCGTTACTTCCAAAAGTGGATTTGTGTACTTCTATTATCTTAATACCCAAATCTAGGTTTCAGGTCTTTTATGAGCCAAAGGAGGCTTCGTTTATTACTTTTAGGAGAATGATTCTAGATTTCTATTATTCTATATCGAAACCTGGGGTCCGGATCTTCTAATACCAAAGAGTGGTTTTGGTTTCTAATAATATCACAAAAGTACCCCTGAACTCCTATTACTTTAATACCCACATATGGGTTTTCGTACCTCCCATTACCAATATGGGCTTTATCTATCAGAATTTGATTCATAGGTATTATGGAATCAAAAGTGGTTATGAATCTGTTATAATTTTTTAGATTAGATTCACAATTCCACATTATTGGTATTTATGTATGGGTTTCAAATGTCTGAACAATATGAGAATACTAATCTCTTATTATTTAAGTATATGATGTTCTGGAGAGCAGGGCAATCAAAGAATGCAAGCAATTCATATTCATATTACAGAAAGTATCAATCAAGTTTGACATATACAAGTTATGAAACACTCATAAAAGATTATTCAAAATAATAAAACAGTAAGGGTTAAAACTTTCTAATCTTTTCTATTAAAATCTTATACACAACTGGATCCGAAAGGCGATTGAGAATGGTTTATAATACCTGCTTGAGCTTCTCTTCTTTATATTTGATAGTTTTGGCATTGTCAATAAATCTAGTTTGAAGTTTAAGCATGTGCTCGTTAATTCTATTGGTCTTCGGAAGAAGTTTGTTATCCCTTTCGTACTCAACCTCCCATTTCTTTAAAAAAATCTTTCGATTTAGGCTATATAATTACCAAAGAGACAATGAATGTCTTCTTTCTTCTTATTTTCACAGTAATTTGACAATTTAAGTTTTATTGTATCGGTCCAATACCTTACGACATTCTCATTTTGACCACTTAGAGGATTTACTAGAAATTGAAACTTCACATGAGGGCTCGGTGTTCCCGTAGAGTTGGATCCGGAAGGTCAATAAGTTAAGTTTAAAATCTTTACTTTCATAATAAATTCCAAGGATTTATACGAAGATCAGATATCTTCTAATTGAAATTCTAGTTCACAAGCCTTATGTTGAAGCTTTAGCATTTCCTTATAAAAATATGCTTCCGGATTGGTCCCAATTTTGTGTTTTGCATCTTCCAAAGCAATAACCATTTGAGCAAGCTTTTGTTCTGAATCTCTTAGCTGCATTTTCAATCTACGAACTAAAACCTTATGCATTTGGTGCTTTTAAGACCATTCTAGGTTAAGGGTGTTACCCTCAAATTTTGAAGGGATAAACTCGTCAAAAACTCTTTGTTTCCCGCTTTCAGTAATATGATCAAAGGTTAGGTATTGGTCCCATTTGTCGGGAGTGACGGTGTCGGTCGCGGACCCCAATTAATAAATATAAATGCACTACTCAATATAAAAAGATAAGTTCTTCGCTTCATAAAAAAACTAATACATCAGTTTTAAAATACATTCATGTTTATAAGGAATAATTTTAACTACTAATCCTATTCTTCAAAAGAAGAAGCGTCACATTTTGTGGTCATTTCAAAATGTAATATTTTGCTTTCCCTCAGAAGCTTCCCTTTCTCATTGCTTAGGAAGTCAAAACAAAACCTAGGACACAACATGTGGAGTTTTCATAAATCGAATGGGCTCCAATAACTTGATTAAGAAGGATTTTTCCTCATAATCTCTTCTTAGCTTTGTAAATTTTCATATGAAGTTTCGGGTAATGGGACTACTAGAACTGTTATTTACCTATCGTTATATGATAAAACAACCTTGATAATAAAAGACCAAAATCATATGATTGTTCTATTAACAAGAATTGTAACCATTACAAAGGACAATTGTATTATACAAAGAGAAAGAACAGATTTTGTACATTCTCAAAATTTATTCCTACTGTTTTAAAAAGGTTTTCAAGTATAAGCCGAAATATGAGAAAGGAATGCTTTTGTTAAGATTTTGGATGTGCCAGGAAGGATGAGCCAGTCATCTTTTAATTCTTGAAGATCCAAATACTTTGACGGAATCTTTCGCATGCATAATTTTCCTTTTGTAAAGGGAAGGCGGAAGGGTCTTGGTATTATTAAACCTAAAAATGGTTTATGAGGAAGATCGTTAAGCTCATGGTTTTGTTTATTTGAAACTATTTAAAAATTTATATTTTTAACCACTTTGACATAAGTTGTTAGCAGGAAGGATAGAAAATAATAGGTACACAACTTAGAGCATAGTGAAAACGGAGCAACTTCAATACTTTGAGGTAGGGGAATAGAAGAGCTAGTCATAGGCTGTCTTTCCTTGCTGCTTTTGGAAGAAGGGTTGTAAGCCCCATCTTTCTCAAAAGCCCCACCCTCCTTTATTAAATGAGAGCCTCTACTTCCACTGCTTTCGAGAAGGTCAGTCGAAATCCCCTCAATACTGCCTCTAGCAGCTAAACCCCTGCTGACCTTACCATTGTCGGCCTCCTCCTCAGAGCCTTCCTCGACAGAAGGTATCTCGAATGAAATGAAATCCCTTGTGCTAATTATATGTCCTTTCGGAATAATTTTGGTGCACTGGATTTCATTTATTATGGATTGAAATCTCTCAATCAAAGACTACGGGAGGCTGTCGAAGCTTAAAAAGTTGGGAATTTTTTGAAATTTTCAGAGTAAACCATCATAAGAGGAATTATGAAGAGACGTTCAACGATTTTTCCATTAGAATCATCTACGAAAGTGTTCACTTTCCTTTTTGCCTTATAAAAAGCATAAATTGTCTTTTTTAAGCTTATGTCCTTCTTGGTTAAAGATTTCTTTAAGGATGAGCATTCCCCCTCTAAAAGCTTGTTCCTTTCGATCATCAGAGACTGCTTATCTTTTAACTCCTAAAGCTCCTTTGTCATAGTTACATTTTACTTAAGAAGGTTTTGGGAACTATTCCTGGCAATGGAAGCATTTTTATCAACTTCATAAAGGGCAGTGTGAAGGGTCGCGTTTTGGGCTTTTAAATTCTCTACCTTCTTTTCAAGCTTCGATACTTCACTTTCAGAAGCAGAAGAAGTATGACAAGAAAGGTACCGATTATTTAAACGATGAAAACCAAAAAAACAAAATGTTAAAAAAAAAAGATAAGAAAGCGGAAGAAAAGATTAAGAATACCTTGAGAGTTCTTCCAATCACAGACCGATTTGGCGAAGGAGAGGAAGAAAAGGTTTTGAAGGGATAAAGAGAAAGGGATTCGAAGATCGGATTTATTAGCCCTGGGAAGTAGATGGAAGTGACTGATCGGAGACCCCTGTGCAGCGATATCCGACTCGAAGGGAAGGAGAGGAACTTCCTCTTGTACGACACATAAAAGTAAAAAAAAAAAGGCAAATTATATTTCAACCCACCATTTTAGGTAGTAGCCCCCCAAACCATGAAATAATCACTAAACCCACAAATTTAGTTAGTAGCCCCCCGTTTTTTTTAAAAAAAAACCCAAAAATACCCTTCCACGTAGGGGGACTGCGTGGTTTCTCACTGTACCTCGTAGTTGCCCTACGTGGTTCATCAAAGTACCACGTAGATGATCTCCGTGGTTCATTCATGGACCACGTAGACATACTACGAGGTACACCAAAAAACCACGTAATACAACTACGAGGTGTTCAAAAAACTGGAAAAAAAATAACAGTAAAAGGGCAGTTTGGTCATCGCATTTTTTCGATAAAATGGGGGGCTACTACCTAATTTTGTGGGTTGAAATAGAATTTGCCAAAAAAAAACCAAAGGTATCAGTAGACGACAGAAAAAAAAAATTTAAATATGATTTTCATAAGAGCGTACCTTCGGTAAGAGGTGAGGCACTACTTCTTGGTGGAATCGTATTTTTTATGGAAGTAGGGGCCTTTATTCTATCAACCTATTCATTCGAGATATCAATCGGAGCCTCCATAAACATCCTAGCCTCTTTAGAAGGAGGTTCGAAGGAGGAGGACTTGAGAAGATTCTGTCCAACTAAAGTTGTAAGCTTAAACAAAATTCTCCATAATAAAAGAAGTACTGGACTCCAAAGAAACAAGGGCATACAGATTATTAATTGAAGAATTAGATTGAAATATGAAGGAGGCTCATCAACAAACGAGAAATAATAGGATCAATATTTATTGCCTTGTCCAAGAGCGATAGAAGAGATAGTAGTGAAATTCATAGGATTGCCTCGAACCAAATGAAAACCTTTCTTCGATGAAGATTGAGCCATTAGAGGAGCTCCAAGAATCCTCTACCCTGTAAAGAGAATGTTGAATTTCGTTAAGGTGGCGGATGTCCGAAGGGAAATCCTCTTCCCATGTTTCACTACAACATATTTAACTCTCTTCATGACTTTTCTGATATCATCATCAATGATTTTTAAGATGGTCACTAGAAGACAAACATAACAAAACGATATTTAGCAAGACAATAAACATAGGGAATGTGAGTGAAGATCCTTACCAAGTATGGGAGACTACCCACTAATGCTAGAGGGGCATCAAATAATGAAAAATTGATTTTCCTAATCTTCCAATTTGGCAACTAGATCAATGATCAATGACTTGTCGTGATTGGAACGGTATAGTTTGTGACCTTGCTAACTTTTGCGAAGCAAATTAAACTGTAGAGGGCCAAAGCACTCAGAGATTGACCCCTAGCTTTCAGCGAAATCACCTCCAAACACATTATATAGTTATGGGGATAGTTGGATGGAAGCAAGTCGGGTGTGTCGTAAGAAGCGGAAGAGAAAATTAGGAAAGGGGGAGAAACCCTCGTGCCAGACATGAATGGAAGAATAAGGGAAGTACCCTTCTAGAGGATTATTAATAGTGGAACCAACTGGAGGGGATAGCATCAATCCTAGAATACGAAAATCCTCAAGAAAATAATTCGCCTTATCTTGAGTAGTAATAAAAGAATTTTTGGAGATAGCAATGACTTTTTGGGTTGGCTTTTCCATAACTTCCGAGGTTACTTGCAGAGTAGTTTCTTTAGCAAGCTTCTTAACACTCATGATGTTTCCAAGGCATGTTGTTTCATAGGGTAAACATAAGCAAATGTAAAAATAGAAGACCTTGCATATAAATCCTTATGGAAGAACTAAGAAGCAACCAAAACAATGGTTGAGCATATAAGCTACCTAAAGAATTATTAGTTGGAAATGTGAGGCACAAATTAGCCTTGAAATAATGGATGATTAGTAATTAAGCCAAAACTAACTTCCAAGTTAAATCGGAACTCTTTCCCCCTTTAGCAAGATAAAGCCCGAAAGAAAGGTTCACCTATGTGAGCAGAAGGGAAAAGGTCATGGAAAACTAAAGGGAGAACTTTTTGAGCTCTAACAACTAGCCAACTAACTATTTCTTAATTGTTGCTCCTATGATTGGTTTAACCATGATTGGGCCAAAAACAAAAAACAAAACAAAAAACTAACAACAAAAACACTTCGAACATAAGGAAAATCAAATTGAAGCAGGAAAACATCCAACCATGATTAAAATTCAAGGATTACATCATTAATTCCAGAATTTGATTGACAAACAAATAGAACTTTGATTTCCATATAGAAATTAGGGGATTCAAAACTCTAGGAAAATCAAAATTTGAAAACTAGTAGTGAAATCAAAATCAAGGACAAAATGTTTACCTCGAACTGGTAATTGAGATAGCTTGAAAGAGAATAATATTATTTAAGAACGTTTATTTTTGGACTTTGAAAATTATGATTGTAGGTGAAGACAGAAGACAAAGAGAATGAGCTATCTTTAAAAGAAGAGAGAAAAGTCCGAAATGGGATAACTGTCAGATGAAATTTGAGTGGACAGATCAAAATTCCAAAAGGTGGGAAAATTGAATCGACATCTTAAAGAATCTTCCAGCTAGATTTAATGAATTGAAAAGTCAAGTGTACCATTTCACTTACGACATGGGGTGGGTGGGTAGGAGGGGGGATAATGTAGCACCAAAATAATCCAGAGGAGCCAAGAGATGAAGTTGCAGTGAAGGTATGCCAAGAATAGAGAGCTTCTGATCCATACGAATCTAACCCATCATAATTTGAAAAGAACACCTTTCCACAAGGGAAAGCCATTTCGATGAAACCAAAGGGCATCCACTTCTGGGCAACAAACTTTAAAAGAATGGAATAACCCAATGTACCTTTCGCACTAGTTAAAAGGAAGAGCTTTAGCAATTTGGTTCTTCAGGGAACGTCTATAATATAAAAAGATGCCTCTTCCAAAGGAAGGATCTTTTTTAGCAACGATCAAAAGACGGGAACCCACATGAGCTTACTCCTCCTGCAACAAGCCTTTGGAAGATCCAGAAGCACCTAAATGGATATACATTTGCAAGCATTCAAGGAGAAATTTTCTGCCTTAAGCAACATTAAAAGAGCAAATCGCCTTACCCCAGAAGAGCCTCCACTAAATTGTCGCATTGGTCTTTGCTGTGGAATTAAGATGGCGCTTACAAGATGGAAGAGGAGGTCAGCCCGCAATTATAGATACAACCCAAGGATACAGAATTAGGATTGAATTTTTAATTCTCTAACTTGTACTCAAAAATTCTGAGTTCTATACCCTAATTTCAAAATAGATTTAGGGAAAATCTGTAATACTTTAAGTTCAAACATAAAGAGATCTACAGGTGTAACTAAGGTAATAAAATGGTAACACCTTAATTTTTATGTTTTTATTGTCTTATTACTTTGCAGGTTTAATACATAATGCTCCAAAAGAACAAATTATGTAAGCGTGTCTTCTGAAGGTCCCAAAGGTTCAGGATTAGCAAAGTATGCCAAGTAGTGTTGTATCAAGGATTGTTCCTCTGGGACCCAATAATTATAATTTACTAAAGGATCCTCAAAGATATCTAAAACCAAAAAGAACCCTTTATCTCCTTTGATTGAAAATAAAGGTCTTCATAACCCACTTTGAAGCCTCCTCTTTTAGGCAATAGTAACCTACCCAATAGTCCACTGAAGGAAATTTAAGAGTGTTGTGAGTAGAAGTTGTATATATGCAAATATGTATATAGTGTCATGTTTTGTGTAAATATGATAACGGCATCAAGCTGTTGGAACAAATAACTTGATGCCGACACCAAAGCCAAGATGGCGATACCAAAGCCAATACCAAGAAGGTAATACGAGAAGCGATACCGAAGTTGAACATGATACTGAAGCTAACACCAGAAGATAATAAACACAATACTGAAGCTTGATGCCGACACCGAAGCCAAGATGGCGATACCAAAGCCAATACCAAGAAGGTAATACGAGAAGCGATACCGAAGTTGAACATGATACTAAAGCTGACACCAGGAAGATAATAAAGACAATACTGAAGCCTACACCAGGAAGATAATACAAGAAACAATATCGAAGCCGAAGACAGAACCGAAGCTGATGCCAAGAAGATGATACAAGAAGCCGATACCGAAGCCGATAATGAAGTAATGAAGCCGATGCCGAAGCCAAGGAGACAATATAAGAAGGCAATACCAAGAAAATTTCTAGTGGCATTAATGTAATATTATTACCTATTGTATTTCTTCTATAAATAAGGGTGGTGTACTGCTGATTTGAAAATAATGAGAAAGTTTTATCTTTTCTTATCCATTTAATTTCTTCTTCATTTATAACATGGTATCAGAGCAACGATCCTTGAATTAATTTCAAGATCTCAAATCTATTTCTCAACCTTATTCATGAATCATGGGTGAGACCGAATCGAGGATGGAGGTCATGCCAATGATATCTATGATAACTGAGCACAAGTTAAGTGAATCAAAATACTTTGATTGGAGTAAAACGATTCGATTGTATTTACGGAGTATTGATCGAGATAATCATCTAGTTGAAGATCCACCTGAAGCTGATCCATCTAACAAGGACGTAGTTAAGTGAATCAAAATACTTTGATTGGAGTAAAACAATTCGATTGTATTTACGGAGTATTGATCGAGATAATCATCTAGTTGAAGATCCACCTGAAGCTGATCCATCTAACAAGGACGTTGTGATTTGACTTCGAGATGATGCTTGATTGTTTCTTCAAATATGAAATGAAATTGAGAGTGGTATCATAAGTTTGGTGAATCATTATGAGTTTGTGAAAGAACTTATGGATTATCTGGAATTTTTATGTTTTGGAAAAGAAAAATAAATCAGATGTATGAGATTTGCAAGTCATTTATCGAGTGGAAAACAAGATTAGTCACTGATGAATTATTTTATGACATTCAAGAAGACATATGAAGAGTTTAATTTGTTACTTACTATTAGTGTTGATGTTAAAGTGCAGTAGAAGCAGAGAGATAAAATGGCCATTATGAGTTTTTTGGAAGATCTCCCATCTGAGTATGAATCTGCTAAGTCTCAAGTTTTATCTGGATTAGATGTGACATCATTGCATGATGTGTTTAGGACGATTCTTAGAACTAAAGTCTCCAGTTCAAATTCAACTCCATCAGTTCAACACAACAGTGTTTTGATTAGTACAACTAATAAACGTCAACCATGGAAACCTAATCAGAACTCATAAAGGGAGGTTAATTAGTATGCCTAGATTTGAAAATCAGACAGTGAAGTCATATGCATATTGCAAGAAACAAAGGCACACTAAATGTCAATGTTGGAAGCTACAAAATAAGCAAAAACTGGCTAGAAATCAACAAGCAGCTAATGTTGTGGAGATTTAAGATCAAGTTAGCCAAAATGTTGTGATTTCAACTAAAGAATTTGCTAAATTTACTGAAAATCAGAACGGCCCCAACAATTTTAGTTCAACCAATTTCTACTATATAGATAATAGTAGTTTTTCTAATCCATGGAAAACTCAATAGGTCATTGATTCTGGTGCTACAGGTAATATGATAGGTAATTGTATTCTTTTCTCGAATTTTCAATCACAAACTCCTACTCATAACGTCACTTTAGCCGATGGTTCCTCTTTAAACATTCAAGGGTTTGGAACAATAGGTCCAACCTATTCACCTTCTCTATCAACATATACTTTATATATACCTAAACTTGCGTTCAATTTACTTTTTTCAGTCAACTAACAAAAAAATTGAATTGTTCTATCTCATTCTTTCCATTTTACTGTATATTTCAAGATTTGGACTCAAGAAATTATTGGTAAAGGGCGTGAGTCAAAGAGACTGTATGTATGTAACAACCCGAGATTTTGGCGATATAAATTAATAACTAGAATTTAAAAAATAGGAATTTCTGCAAAAGATGGAATTTAGTTATGAAACTTTAGCCAATGCGTTCATCTTGAAATTCTGGTCAACTTTTATGCTTGGAGTTTTTTGAATGGAGTCTGTATGAAAAAGTTACGGACGAAATACGAAAACAGACGGAAAATAAATAAACCAGAATTTATAATTAGTATACTACCTGATTTAACCAAGCCGACTTAGGCAATCTAGTGCCTAGGCGGTGACCATGGGGATCGATCTACTGGGTGTCAGATCGCCCAGTGGCGGCTAGGTTTTGAAGGATTAGATTAAATTATTTATATAACGAATGGACGTATATAACTTAAAACTAATCTGACGGTTCTACGCTATTTCCACCCCTATAAATAAAGGGGTGGAGCCTCATTCTTTTTCCACATAAATATACAGAGGCAGCGGAGCTCTTCCATTTTTCTCTCTCTCCAAACCTAATTTTTTAAATAAAAATATATTCATACAAACAAATCAAATCCAATTCATATGAAATTGACAGAATAAGAAGATATAATGGAAAAGAATGCAAAGTGACGCTCCAAATCATATTCTCCCCTCTTTTCTTGTTTTCTTACATTTCTATAGATCTAAATTTTTTTCCTTTTTCAGATAAATTGTAGATTTATAGGAATTTTGGGATTATAGGGGAGAAGAATCCAAACATTGGATTTGGAGGCTATAGGGTGAATGGGAAATTTACGAATACAGTTATAATGACTTATCTATTTCATTTTAATCAAATCTATGTTTTTATGCTTATCAGATATGTTCATTTAAATATTGTGAATTTATTGGCAACCATCAGATCTGATTATAAATATGGTTAAAATTTGTAAATGATAAGATGTGTTTATGTATAACATGAATTGTAGGATTCTTAAATATTTTTCTACATATTCCTATAGTTATGTCATGAAAATATGTTATACATGTTACATAGCATTGTGGAACTGGAAAATCAGTCCCATTAAACACAAATTAGTTGTAGTTGCATTACAGATCTTTAGTTCAGTATGGAATAATGAAATATGTGAATTTGGGTAAAAAGATGAAATTGGTGAATTATATGATTGTAAGAATAAAAGGAATATTTCTACCTGTATTCAAATTCGTTGGGTTTTGGCTTAATTATTGTAAACATGTTGTTCTCCTTCTTTTAAAAAAAAGGCATTATTTTGAAGTCGCATGAGGTATAAAAATAATAATTAAAAAGGGAAAAGTGGTGCAAAGGTACATATAAATATAAATACATATATTTGTATGTAATTTACATCGACTATTCCAAAAAAAATATTTATATATATTTCTTGTGATTTGGAAATATGTCAATTCCACAAAATAGGCATCATTTACAATGATTACGGCTAACGTTCCTTTGTGAGACTTGGAACCTTTTGGCAAGATTGAATATAAAAAGGAAATGTTTGGTTAATTGATTAGACCAAATCATTAACTTAAAAATAAGAATAACAATAAAAAATAATAATAACTACGTTGGCATCACGGAAACATAAAAATAAATATATACACATTATCCATCCAAATCAGCATAAAACAGTAAAATGTACATTGTATTGAATGTTTGGATAAGGTTCAGATATGGAATTATGTGTAAATGTAATCCATTTTGATCTAATATATTTGTGGTGACCGTTTGAAGCAATCAAAATAATTAATTGCCATAGTGAGACCGCAAATCAACAAATAACCATTATAACCAACAATGATTGGGGAAAATAAGTGTGATAGGAGAATGGTTACACTTCCTAAAATCAATTTGGACAAATGTTGTAAACTCCAATTAGGAAATTTGAAATATAACCGCACTTAGACACGAGGTTAAGCTCAACTTGTGATATAAGCCTGCCCGGAACCGACCAACAAATCCAGCAACCACAGGTAGTCAGCTTAATGTGAGGGGTCTAATACATGACTGAAATCGTATTAAGGCACGAGGTTAAGTTTACTTGTGGTAGGAGTCTTCCCGAAACCAACCGGCAAATCCAGCATCCACAAGTTGTTAAATTAATGTGAGAGTCTTGGTACGTGAATATATATACAGATATATATATATACACATATAGCAGTTAACCAATTAATAAAGGAATAAGAATAGAAATTGCATGTTGGGGTACAACAAATAGATAACTTGGGACTGATAAATAGTTGCCTTAGGAAAATATGATCGTTATTGTCATAAAGGGCAATAAAAAAGAAATAAAAAGAAAATGGGTGTCATAAGGGAATATAACCATAATAACCCGTGACTAGATGAAGCGTGTAAGTATAGCATTTAGGATTTGAGGAACTAAACGGGAATGACTTAATAACGTAGCCCGCCTTATCCCAAATGAGGAAAGGTATAGAAGGATAATGCAGTATAAACCAATAACCTTCGCTTTTAGTCCGTTTCCTGGGTCTTAAGCGGCTAGGGTTGAAGAGTCCACCTGGGAATGAGTCTTTCAGTTTAGGGTCCTTAAACGGCAAGTGTATGTGGTCCCACCCAAACCTAGAAACTAAAATGCCATATATGGTTACCTATACTACGGGAAGAAATAAGCGACTAAGGAGGTTATCTAATATGGTCAGCTAGAAGGTATAGCGAATGATAAATACCATCTCTCACCTTATGCGGGGAAAGGGTGTATGCGTGAATGATGGAAACCTTAATATGTAGGGCCCGTAGCTAGTGCCTTTTAGTTCATGTTAACGTTAAGTAAATTATCGAGAAATAATAATCGTCCTACCTAGGGCCTTAATGTCATATCTATCATTGATAGTGAGGCAATAAATGATGGAAGATAAAACGAATGAAAGTATATGGATATAGAAACTCCACAATCACGGGTCTAATCTCAATATAGTAACCATCTAAGCTCTCATATAAAGGCTTTACAAAGATATGCGTAAACTTCTTCTCTCGGTAATAAAATTTGGGAACACTACTTCAGAAAGAGTAGTAAAGTCGTGCGCAAATATTTACAATGTTAGGCTAGAAATGGGTTGAACCAAACGGGAAATATCTTTGTGTTATAGTCTATTATACATTTCTTAGTCACCAGAACATGTTGTTGTGACCCCCCTCCTCATTACAACCTCCTTGGTTTCTTAGAGAAGGCCAGGTTTTCACGGATGTTTAAGTTTGTCTTTCAGTTCTCGTTCTCTCTCATGCTCGGTATTGGAAAAGTGACTTACTCCCACTACAAGGAAATAATATATTAATAGCAAGCAAGGATTGCACGATAATTTAGCTTGCTATAGTTAAATATGCTAGTCATTAATTAGAGTAAACCATGACTTTGAATACTAAACCATGACACTGACCAATGCAATAACAAATAAACTATGGTCATGAATAGTAAACCATGACATGACATGCACGCAATACTAAAGGATAAGGCAAAATTTTGGCTGCTAAAATTTTCATGGTTCCCTCCCAACCCTTGGCCGCTAAAATTTGCTTTTCCTCTTCTCCACAAAATCTAATTTTTCACGCTTCCCTCTTATTTTTCACGCTTCCCTCCCTATTCTTCCTTTTCACTACTCTTCCAAATTAGCTCTTCTGCTACTTTTGTCTCTCGCTCTTCAGACCAGGGTTTGCTTCCTCTTGATTTTGAGGTTTGGATAGTTTTAAGTGCATCATTTTAATTTCGATCTCATTTCTGTTTGTTTGGGCAGATGATACAGGTTTAGCTGTGTTTTATGATGGTCCTTACCAGAATTTTATTTGAAGTAACTCGAAAAATGTTGAAGAACAGGTAATCATTAAGTTTATTTCCTTTTGGAGATCTGTTATGTGAAAGACTTATCCGTTAGGCCAACTTAAAATTTTAAACTACAACGCGATGCCTGAATTGGCAAAAAATTGTTACTTTATTATGCAGTTAGTCTGAGATATGTTTCATTTCCTCATCGATGTTAGATGATATAATTGTAGAAGGGTACAATTAAATTTAGGTTATGCCCCTTGTGATAACCTGCAATTTGTAATGTCATAAGAATAATTAGTATGAGGGATCTGAAGAAGAATTAAAACGGGAAATAATAAAAGGAAGATGAGTAGATTGGGTTGAATTTATGATCTCTGCTTTTGGAAGGGGGAGAAGAAGCCTAAAAACTGGATTTTACCTCGTTAAAATTCCATCTGTTACGGTTTATTTTGTATTGATGCATAGAAGTATATCCTGATCTTGTTGAAATAGTACCCTCTTTAGTAGTAAATTAGTAAAATTTGTTAATATTGCTATTCTGTTTTCCATTGTTAATTTTGAAAGGATAGCTATATTGTTTTTGTTCTTTGGGATTCCTTACTTGATATAGAAAATGAAATATTGCTTTGTAATTTTCTGTTACCAGGGCAACACATTATCTGAAAAATGAAGTTGCTGCTACTGTGTTAGTGCTACTTGGTTCAGCTCCTGTTTCACTTTCAGCTCAGTCATCAAAAAAGGTTTTTTGCCTTTTCCTTTTAGTTGCATACGTGAAGAACTCTGCTATTCTAGCTTTAACATCGTCATATTGCTATAGTTAAATGAAGTTTTGTTCCCCTAATCCATTTGAAAGACCTCGTGCAGTTTTTATGTTTGAAGTTACGGGAGCTACAGGCGAGTGATTAATAGTGTCATTGTGGAACTTACTTATTATATTAGGATTTCAACTTTCTGAATTTGTTATATTTACAGATTTCGCCCCATCATTAACTCAAGAAGGTAATGCTTTTAGTAGCAGAGTCCAGTGGTCAAGCAAAGCTGATATTGAACTCTCAGGTGTGTGCCCTATCAGCATGGGCAGGTAGTCTGCCATCCAATTTATCGAACTTTAGTAGTAGACAACATTGCAAAATATCAATGCTTGATGTTATTTTCAGTATATTTAGACAAGGATGAGGTTTTCCACTTGGAGGAATCTTTAGATACTGAATGTGATGTTACATGCATTTCCCAAGAACTAGCATACATTGTAAGCGTTAGGTTGCAAGATATGCATGATTTAACGTTCTATACGTTCATATTAAGCACTGGAATGAGTATATGGTTGTTATTTTGATGTTGTATAAGGAAAAAATTCTGCTGGGACCAAAAAAATTAAAAACGAAGAGCTAACCTTCCCCTTAGCTAACGGTTCGTCATTCAATCTAAACCTTGCTAAGGTATCACTTCTATTTTACATGCTTTTATTTAAGACTACAACAAATAATAATATGTTGTGCAAATGATTTTTTTCAATTCTTTTTTATATGATCCAATATTTTACTCAAATGGTGGCTAATAATAACAAATGTTTAATGCTTATGTTTGCACAGCTCCTTGACTTTTGTTCTTGACGTTACCATTACCATTTACCAAAAAATATTTTTTTGCATGATCAGCCTTTTTTGTGTTATTAATACCATGGTTAAATATTTCAACACTATGATAGATAGTCTATTTTCCTTTCCGTTGAGTATTTTGTATGATACCATGATGAAGCAACGAACATTACCCTCCTTTTTTGGCAGAAATTTGACCTCAACTTTGCACTAAGTCTAGTAACCTTGACTAGAACCATCAAAAAGCCAATTGAAAATCATGAAGCTTTAGCCGATAGTTCCTCTAGACCTGCAGAATTTTTAATACCGCGTTTCACAGGCATTGAGGTAAATTGGAACATCTGCTTTATTGTTAGTGTGTATACCGTATCCATATTTTACTGTATACATGTGAGTACTGTGAAATATAAAAGATTGAAGCTAACTTTAATTTTATTTTCCATATGTATACCGCAGGCCTTGGAAAAAGAATATGTCTCAGGATAAAATGTTAAGCAAGGAAAAAAGTTACTTGCGACTGCATTAGTTATTTAAGCTATTACAGAAGTCATTTGAGGGTCAGTGAATTTTACCTTTTCTATTCATCTACTAGCTACTGATGCACTTCAAAATTTAGGAATTAATGACACTGAAGGTTTGCTCTTTGATACATGAATACACCTGGAATGTAAATAGCTCTTACTCTCCACATTAATTGAACACTCAGATTTTCTCCCATTTGCAAATGCTAAACCTGCATAGCATTCCTAGCCTGCTTGCTTTTTTCTTCTTCTTTTACACTAATTTTTCTTTTCTATTTCTTTAATCCCATGACACATCTACTCTACTCCAATTGTTTTTGTATCTTCATAACATATTTCCTCTCATATACTTACAAATGCAAGGCACAATTTAATTGTGCAAATTATTCTTTTGCCTGATCGAACGATACATAGCTATTTTGACTACTAGTTGAACTATTTGTAAACTTCTATACATACCACAAATCAATTTGAAGATTGTTTAATGGAAAGCTGTGTAACTAGAAAAGTATGCTTTAACACACACAAACGTAAAATTTCGTTATTATAAAAATCTAACTAAGTTAACTAAGTTTTATAAAATTAAATTAATATCTAAATATTAATAAAATTTTGTAAAACATCGGTACCACACTAATTTATTAGTAGTACTTGCACATGTTACCAAATTCGTTCACTGATGTATCACATCATATGACACAGAAATAAGATCAAGGTGTGTTATATATTAGGCGAAGTGAGGTCAAGGAATGTTATGTATTAGACAAAATAAGATCAAGGCGTGTTATATATTAGACAGAGTAAGGTTAATTTACGGTGTAACTTATGCTGATCATTAAATGAAGAAATCGATAATATATATTGCATTCATGTATGCCATAATCATTTGTATAACTCTTGCATTAACGTAATGAGAAAAGGAAAAAAGAATCTTTTAATGCATCTCATAATCGTTCATTGTGTTGGACTGATCTTACTATGAGAAATTAAGTACATATAATTACTGTTACTAAATTATCTCAGCTTATTACTGTCATAAATAAGCCGCACATACTAAAAGCAAGAAATCTTTGTATTCGGAACTGCTTGTATCTCATTACACATCAAAATATGAGATAATATGAGATAGAGATCAATGATTTTATACCATTTGTAATGGTACAAACATATTTTTATGATGATAAATATAACTAATAATTAGGAGGTGTGATGTATAACGTAATGCAGACTTATAAACATAAAGTGAACCACTTTAAGTTTTGGCTTTTGATAATGCAAAGATTTGCTGGTAAGTTGCATTGAATCTTTATTGATGAAACTGGAGAAAATATTGAGGCAACAGGTTTACAGTGTAAACTTCAATAAAAAGATTCAGGAAATGTAAAAAATGAATTGATAGTGAATGAATACAACAGCATAATGATTCGGGAAATATAAAAAATGAAGATTTTATCTTTTTCACCTAAAATTTCTTTTCTTATTCTGAATGCTGCTGTAATTAAGGATTTTGTCTTTTTACTTGTAAGTAATTTTACTATATGCAGTAAAAAGTTAAGCTTGAAAGATAACATGTTAACTATGTTTTATTTAAAAATATATATAAATATTACAAATAACAGGTGTTAATAAAAATTTGAGGTAATATTTATAAGTTTTAAATTTAAACAATTGACAGGTGTTAATAAAATATGCATTTTTACGTGTATTTCTGAGCATTCATAATAAACTTGTTAATTTGTTAAGGAGAACTAATAGGGTGCTTAATAATTCACTCGAAAGGGAAATCCAAATTCATATTTTTGTAAATCAACGATCTGCAATGTTTTAAAATGATAAAAATATAGTTTTTTCCTTTTAGAGAACTAGTGAAAAGGAACATTGGAAAGTTAGTGGTCACATGAGAAAGTTGTTCAGAAATCGATGGGCCATGGATTTCTCCAGATAGAAGATGATTCTTAGGCCTGTATTTTTTTCATTCATATTCCTTTTCCTTTCCATTTTTGAGGAAAATGGCCACGATTTCAACTAGTATTATTTGTTAGCATACATGAGCTCATCTGTTTGTGCCATTGAAGAGGAGAGACTCAAAATGGGAAGGGTCGGAATTTTTAGCTTTGACTTTATCGAGTCTAGATCTTCGAACTGCCTGTTGAATTTGCCGGTTGTGCTCTTTTAGTATTTCATCGAGGTTTTCATCTGGAGGCATCAAAGGTCCTGAGAAGTGGATCGTGCTCTTCTTATTTTTATATCCAGTAGCAGAAGAGGAAACATTGATTCTCATTTTTTCATTCTTTTGAGAAGAAGAGGAAGGTAAGTCGAGCAAATTATGAGAAGCTGACGCATCACCTGCATCAACTGGACATCTCGACCCGTTTCTACGTTCATGCCAATGTTGATGCTTTGATTTTTCATGTGGAATATCTGACCTTCCTAATGGCCCTTAAATGTTGACGCTTTGATTCTTCGGCATGTAATGGTGTTATTTTGGACACTAAGATTGCTACTTTGTTTCTTTTCAAATATTCACATTTCCTTCTATTTATGGAAAGTCAATCCTATGCTTTAGGGGCTCTCTTATATGTGGTGGTTTTTGTTTTTACCAGTAAAGAAACTCGTATTTTATGTCAATACATGATTAACTTCAAGCACAATTCATTTTACAAATCCATAATGGACAAAGTTTAGGAATTCTTTTATGTAAAATAGATCACAGGTTTCATAATTTATTAGAACTCTAAATTTGAAGTTGTAGAACTGTTTTTCTCTTGGTTCCTTATAATAGGTGATTTCTTAAATTCCCCTTGACGAATTCTTTTTGGTTTTGTTTCGAATCATCTTTACCAGACCGTGGCGTCCATTAGTCCTATGTCCATTTGACTTTATGTTAAGCATAGTAGTCTTTTTCTTAATTTGGTCTTGGGTAACTTTTGTTGGAATGGTAGAGATTACGTTTATTTTACCCTTTTGATTTTTCTAAAAAAATTTACTTGGAATTGAACATCTTGTTTGCAAGGATGAATTTGTTAGCTTGAAAGTAAAAGTCTTTTAACTCGTTACATTTGTGAAAATAGAGCTCCAACCAGAAAGTTGATTGTTTAATTGATCCCAAGCATGTCGCTGCTGGTTTCTCTTTATCTGTTGGATCCTTCGATTTTAGAGCTTCCTTATGAAATCTTTTGGATAATTATGGAGCAGTATTGTAACACCCCACCTCCGTTAAGGTCACTCACAAAGTGAATGCCTTAACTTTGGTGGAGCATTTTAGTAAACAGAACAAAAACTTACAAGACAGATAAAATAGTACTTGAAAAATTTATAACTTTATTACAACAGAAACCGAAATAAGCTTGGTTAAATCCTTTCAAATCACAATATCAGAATTCAAGTACAAAATATCAGTCTTGTACAAAAGCCTTCAGAATGCATAGTTTAAAATCATAATCCCCACAGAAGAAGACAAGCCATACTTTAAGCACTTCAAGCAGAAGAAATCTGGATCAAGCTAGAGTATTCCCTTCTACAAAACCTGGGGGGGAAACGGAAGAAAGGAGGCGAAACAACAAGGGTCAGACAAAAAGTCTGGCAAGTCCAGTGATTTTCAGTTATGAACAGATAATAATAACATGACATGAAAATAAAACTGGATGAGAGATAACTGTAACAGGTGTAGCAGATATAACAGAAGAACAGAATGATATAAGCTATTGCTTTACACTTCTCTGCACTAATACTAGTATAACAGGATTAGGTGTTACCCTAATGTCTAAACAGAAACAGAAACAGAATAATGGGCCTTTACCACCCTAACAGAAGGTACAGAAACATAATGCTAATAATGGGCCTTTACCACCCGAACAGAAAGTACAGAAACAGAATGCTAGTAATGGGCCATTACCACCCGAACAGAGACAGAAATGGAAACAGAATAATCCCTACGGAAACAAAATGTTAGTCAGGTGTACACTAGTGAATGGGCCTTTACCTCCCGAACAGACGGTACCACGCAGATAGGTGTTGCCACCCAACAAAAACAGACGATACCAACAGAAACAGACAGAACTGAGTGTACCCTAAAACCCTACCCCAAGCGATCGGCTCCCTAAACATAAATACCCTGTGTTGGCTCCACAATAGGGTGTATCACTCCCTAAAGTGGCAACCAATTGGCACAGGCCTATTTACAGATGTCACGGCGTCTTACATCCTCAGAGGCAGACCGGGATCCATGCACGCACATGACCCGGTTGGAACGCACCATCAACACCCCTCGCCATTATCAGAATGAACCGCTTATAATTAGTTCAGTAAGCGTGCCCGGACCCTACCTACTGTTGGGTCAAAGTTTTGATACCAGAAAGGGTTACTGACTAATATGGGTCCCAAACAACAAATGACACAAGTATTTTCCCTCCTAACCTTGTGCCCCCAGACTAACAGATTTCAGATTAACTTGTTTACAAGTTCAGACATACATAGTTCAGGTCAACTAGTTCACAGATCAGAAAATCAAGTTAATAAGTTTTCAGACTAACGGATCAGATGTACAGATTTAACAGAATTTCAGATTTGTTTAACTTTGTATTGGGCCTACAGATTCATGAACGGGTTTATTATATATATTAGTCTAGTTGGTTTAACCCTATCCACCCAACACGTTTTGGACATCATTTTTTTCTCAAATTTGCATTAATTAATTATTAATGCACAGACCTCTCACATTAGGTCGCTAGCTTGTGGCCGTTGGATGGGCCGGGCGGTTCCGAGCAGACTTCTGCCACAAGCCAGACCTAAACTCGTGTCTAAGCATATTATGACTAACTTCTCACATTAGAACCTATTGTTTGGGGCCACTGGATGTGCCGGGCGGTTCCGGGCAGGATTACGTCGCAAACTCATTCTAACCTCGAGTTAGCCATGTTTATCTTTGCGGCCAATTAATTAATAATTTACCATTTATGCCCACGCCTAATATACATGTCAATTATTCATAGCTAATTCAGATTATGTCAATAACAGACTGAATATATCAACTTAGCAGATAACAGATTTTCGCAGATTAGGCGACTTAACGGATTCAGCAAATTAAGTAATTTAGCAGATTTGGCATTTTCAGCAGACTTAGCAGATGACAGATTTGGCAGATGAACAGATCTAACAGACTAGGCAGTAGAGTAGAACTAGCAGATTAAGCAATATAACAGAACTAGCAGATTAGGCAATATAACAGAACTAGCAGATTAGGCAAATATAGCAGAACTAGCAAATTAGGCAAATATAACGGATTTAATCATTCCTTAAAGTTTCACAAACATATCTTGCCTAATTATAAATTTGGCCTAAGTTTGCATGCCTAAATAGTTGTCATGATTCACACTATGATCATATACCCCACGTTTGCATTGAATTTACATGTCACAGATTATGGTCATAATTTACATGTCCCAATTTAGTTCAACTTGCCTAGTACAAAAGATTCACATATAAATTATACCAAATATAGCCAAAAAATCTCCCACTTAGGTGTTATTCACATTTGATAGTTATCAAATCTTAATATAGATCTTCACACCTAAGTCATATTCTCTTTCAAATCCTGAATTGTTATATAAACAATATGCCCAACAATCTAGTTATAACAGATCTTAATCCAGAATATGCGTTATATCCAATGCCTCAAGTCACATGTTAACATACCATGGTTCCTCTTCTTCCAATTCACAGAATATGCATAGATCTAAATCTAGTTTACAACCTATGTCCTTTTTCTTAAATCAGTCACAGATTAGCCATGTCGAATTATGCCACATTCATTATTTGTCCCAAACATTTTAGCATTCGTGCGTTAATCTCTTAGGAGATTGGCGCAGGCTTGTAGTAGCCTGGCTATAGAACAGAAAGAAGAAGAGATATAGAATAAAATAGATCAGAACAGAACATACACCATCTCAAATTCAGATTTACAATCATGTCACAATTATAATTAAGTTTATATCGGAAAATATTTGCACTTGCCTTGGTTGGATTAAAGAAAGAACTTTAATTGTTGTAGAATCGTTGCAGAAGCTTTAATCTCTAGTTTGAATTGAGTTGCTTAGGTTGATGTTGATTAGCTTCTAGTTTTGATTTCAGCAGATTAGCGACGCCGTTTTTATTTTTATATAGAACAGAGGCAGAGCAGAAGCAGAACAGAATTGTGTGTAGAGAAGGCTAGGTTTGGGGCTGTTTAAATAGGTTTAGGCAGATGAATCTGGACAGAAATCGGACTGGAAACATCAGAACGAACACTGGCCCAAAAATGGGCTCGGGGACCAGGTCGACACCCAGATCGATTGCCCAGTCGACCTGGTCTGGGGGGTCGACTGCCCAGTCGACTCCCCAATCGACCTGGGTCTGGGCGGGAAATTTCCCGCCCAGTCTGTTCTACGTTTGAAATTCGAATTTTGAATTCGAATTCGAGCCGTTTTGAACTCTGAATATTTCTGAAACTTCGGAGGGTCATATCTCCCTCATACGGACTCCGATTCTTGCAAACTCGGACTCGTTTTCAAGCAGAATTTCGAGACGAACTCAATGGCGCAACCCGTTTCCCTTGATTCTTATTTTAAAAATTAATTATCATCTGATTTGTTACTTATACATTCACAGAAAATACGGGGTGTTACATTCTCCACTCCTTAAAGGATTTCGTCCCCGAAATCTTCAAGTTAAAAGAATGTGTCCTACCATCCAACATCCATCTACTCAATCATCTATCACTGGCATCCATTGTCCTTAGAAACTTCTAATGTTGTATGAACATATGCAAAAGTGTGTGTATATGTTCCTTATCTAATGCAAAGATCAGGCGGTCCACTGATTCAGTTGACCTCCTTAATGTGAATTATGCCAGTGCCATGAGTCCAACATGTATGCAATTTTCCTACTCGATACATATCATTTCTATATGAGTGCACAACCATTCAGTCATATGCAACATCCATGTGCTGAGTCAATCATTCTGCATCCACAAAAATTGAAAATGCTCACACATCCATATGCAGTATGAGAGTGTTTTCGAGCCGATCTAGTGCTAGTGTGTGTATATGCATCTACGAGCAACCAATAGCAACCACTTGCATCCACTTGCAACCATCAAACATAACATGTCTCAAACACATGTTTACACCCATTAGTTTCTACCTAAAGTTCGAAGATTCGATCGATAGGATACAGTCGAATGATGGAAGCGAGTACAGATAAAACAAAAACTTGGTTCCCATTAGACATGGGTCCTAAGTATCGTCCCCGAAGACCGAAACCAACATCAAATTGACACCCAGAGGATTACCCTCTTTAGATAATGTCAAAACTGGAAATCTTAACCTTATCGGGAATATTCAGATATTTACAGATTACTGGTACAGATCAGGTTACTGAACTAAGCATGATAAAACCCAGAATGTATGCGTCCTACTTGACGCCTAACACAGATATCTCTCAAACCCCAATCTATCATAAACAGATTAGTCATAACCCTTATGGGTTTGAGTCTACAGCGGAATCAGAAACAATACTAGTATTAAAGTGCAGAGTATCGATTACAGAATCAAAATGCCAGAATCAGAAAGAGTTTTAACTCAACAATCAGATAAGAAACTTAAACCTTCTACTCAAATTTTCTTATTTCTATCCTATCCATTCGCCTGTCCTCCAGAAGTGGGTTCTGCCCTCTGTCCTTGCCCTCGTTTCTTCGGGAAGTCCCTAGTGAAGTGTCCCATCTCACCACAGTTGAAGCAAGTTCCCTTCCTTTTTCTGCAATCCTTGTTCAGATGAGTCGAGCTTCAACAAGTAAAGCACTTTTTCCCCTTCTTATCTTCATACTTCTCATCCTTCTTTTGTGTTTCCTTTTTGGGCCATGCTTTCTTATTCTGTGGTTCTTCCTTCTTTGTCTCTATCGGGCCCTTGTCTTCCTTGTGCAGTAGTGCCATGTCCACCAATTTCTCGTAAGTCGCTCCCATGGGTACATGGGTCATGGCTAGGCTGTGCAGTGGCTCGTTCAATCCTTTAACAAAGCGGAGAGCCTTTTTATGCTGAGTGTTGACTAAATCCAATCCGAACCTAGCCAGTTGGTTGAACTGGTTGACGTATTCCTTGACCGTCATACTTCCTTGCTTAAGAGATAAGAACTTTTCCAGTTGTAGACTTCGTTCAGCTTGCGAGAGGAATTTTGTCTCAAACCTTGTTCTGAAATCCATCTATGTTTCAACTGGCCTCTCGGCGTTAGTGACTTCCCACCAATAGGAAGCTTTGTCTTTGAGCAGCCATACCGCCAACTGTACCTTCTGCCTATCGTCCACCTCGAAGATAACGAATAGATCCTTAGTTTCTTTGAGCCAGTTCCTCGCTTCTACGAATGATTCAGTTCCCTTGAAATCCTTCCCACCCATGGCCCTAAAATCTCTACAGATCTTTGAGAAAGAAATTGCACGAGGAGGGGGTGGAGGAGGGGGATCATTTGCTGGACCTGCGACGACGGTCCTAGCCTCAAGATATTGACGAAACCAACCGGGTACATGAACACCCTCTGGTATCTCGGATGCTTCAGACGTGCTGAAACGAAAAAGGAATGATTCAATTACAAAAAGGACTGAAGGAAAGGTATATGGCTCTTGGGGATTATGTTTTTCAAAATAAGCTTTATTTTTGAAAATACTTCCTTTTAAAACCTTTTTGAAAATAGTTTTCAAAAACTTTACCCAATCTGGTAACCTTCGGCGCTGATACCAAGTGTAACACCCCACCTCCGTTAAGATCACTCACAAAGGGAATGCCTTAACTTTGGTGGAGCATTTTAGTAAACAAAACAGAAACTTACAAGACAGATAAAACAGTACTTGAAAAATTTATAACTTTATTACAACAGAAACCGAAATAAGCTTGGTTACATCCTTTCAAATCACAATATCAGATTTCAAGTACAAAATATCAGTCTTGTACAAAAGCCTTTAGAATGCATAGTTTAAAATCATAATCCCCACAGAAGAAGACAAGCCATACTTTAAGCACTTCAAGCAGAAGAAATCTGGATCAAGCTAGAGTATTCCCTTCTACAAAACCTGGGGGGGAAACGGAAGAAAGGAGGCGAAACAACAAGGGTCAGACAAAAAGTCTGGCAAGTCCAGTGATTTTCAGTTATGAACAGATAATAATAACATGACATGAAAATAAAACTGGATGAGAGATAGCTGTAACAGGTGTAGCAGATATAACAGAAGAACAGAATGATATAAGCTATTGCTTTACACTTCTCTGCACTAATACTAGTATAACAGGATTAGGTGTTACCCTAATGTCTAAACAGAAACAGAAACAGAATAATGGGCCTTTACCACCCTAATAGAAGGTACAAAAACATAATGCTAATAATGGGCCTTTACCACCCGAACAGAAAGTATAGAAACAGAATGCTAGTAATGGGCCTTTACCACCCGAACAGAGACAAAAACAGAAACAGAATAATCCCTACGGAAACAGAATGTTAGAATTAGGTGTACACTAGTGAATGGGCCTTTACCTCCCGAACAGACGGTACCACACAGATAGGTGTTGCCACCCAAAAGAAACAGATGGTACCAACAGAAACAAACAGAACTGAGTGTACCCTATAACCCTACCCCAAGCGATCGGCTCCCTAAACATAAATACCCTGTGTCGGCTCCACAATAGGGTGTATCACTCCCTAAAGTGACAACCAATTGGCACAGGCCTATTTACAGATGTCACGGCGTCTTACATCCTCAGAGGCAGACCGGGATCCATGCACGCACATGACCCGGTTGGAACGCACCATCAACACCCCTCGCCATTATCAGAATGAACCGCTTATAATTAGTTCAGTAAGCGTGCCCGGACCCTACCTACTGTTGGGTCAAAGTTTTGATACCAGAAAGGGTTACTGACTAATATGGGTCCCAAACAACAGATGACACAAGTATTTTCCCTCCTAACCTTGTGCCCCCAGACTAACAGATTTCAGATTAACTTGTTTACAATTTCAGATATACAAAGTTCAGGTCAACTAGTTCACAGATCAGAAAATCAAGTTAATAAGTTTTCAGACTAACGGATCATATGTACAGATTTAACAGAATTTCAGATTTGTCTAACTTTGTATTGGGCCTACAGATTCATGAACGGGTTTATTATATATATTAATCCAGTTGGTTTAACCCTATCCACCCAACATGTTTTGGACATCATTTTTATCTCAGATTTGCATTAATTAATTATTAATGCACAGACCTCTCACATTAGGTCGCTAGCTTGTGGCCGTTGGATGGGCTGGGCTGTTCCGGGCAGACTTCTGCCACAAACAAGACCTAACCTCGTGTCTAAGCATATTATGACTAACTTCTCACATTAGAACCTATTGTTTGTGGCCGCAGGATGTGTCGGGCGGTTCCGTGCAGGATTACGCCGCAAACTCATTCTAACCTCGAGTTAGCCATGTTTATCTTTGCGGCCAATTAGTTAATAATTTACCATTTATGCCCACGCCTAATATAC
The DNA here is from genome assembly GCA_030737875.1 of Allium sativum. NCBI lineage: Eukaryota > Viridiplantae > Streptophyta > Magnoliopsida > Asparagales > Amaryllidaceae > Allium > Allium sativum. The sequence goes on from JASFAX010003037.1 coordinate 34,980, forward strand.
ATGTCAATTATTCATAGCTAATTCAGATTATGTCAATAATAGACTGAATATATCAACTTAGCAGATAACTGATTTTCGCAGATTAGGCGACTTAACGGATTCAGCAGATTAAGTAATTTAGCAGATTTAGCATATAACAGATTTGGCATTTTCAGCAGACTTAGCAGATGACAGATTTGGTAGAGGAACAGATCTAGTAGACTAGGCAGTAGAGCAGAACTAGCAGATTAAGCAATATAACAGAACTAGCAGATTAGGCAATATAACAGAACTAGCAGATTAGGCAAATATAGCAGAACTAGCAAATTAGGCAAATATAACAGATTTAATCATTACTTAATGTTTCACAAACATATCTTGCCTAATTATAAATTTGGCCTAAGTTTGCATGCCTAAACAGTTGTCATGATTCACACTATGATCATATACCCCACGTTTGCATTGAATTTACATGTCACAGATTATGGTCATAATTTACTTGTCCCAATTTAGTTCAACTTGCCTAGTACAAAAGATTCACATATAAATTATACCAAATATAGCCAAAAAATCTCCCACTTAGGTGTTATTCACATTTGATAGTTATCAAATCTTAATATAGATCATCACACCTAAGTCATATTCTCTTTCAAATCCTGAATTGTTATATAAACAATATGCCCAACAATCTAGTTATAACAGATCTTAATTCAAAATATGCGTTATATCCAATGCCTCAAGTCACATGTTAACATACCATGGTTCCTCTTCTTCCAATTCACAGAATATGCATAGATCTAAATCTAGTTTACAACCTATGTCCTTTTTCTTAAATCAGTCACAGATTAGCCATGTCCAATTATGCCACATTCATTATTTGTCCCAAACATTTTAGCGTTCGTGCGTTAATCTCTTAGGAGATTGGCGCAGGCTCGTAGTAGCCTGGCTATAGAACAGAAAGAAGAAGAGATACAGAATAAAATAGATCAGAACAGAACATACACCATCTCAAATTCAGATGTACAATCATGTCACAATTATGATTAAAGTTTATATCGGAAAATAACTGCACTTGCCTTGGTTGGATTAAAGAAAGAACTTTAATTTTTGTAGAATCGTTGCAGAAGCTTTAATCTCTAGTTTGAATTGAGTTGCTTAGGTTGATGTTGATTAGCTTCTAGTTTTGATTTCAGCAGAGTAGCGACGCCATTTTTATTTTTATATAGAACAGAGGCAGAGCAGAAGCAGAACAGAATTGTGTGTAGAGAAGGCTAGGTTTGGGGCTGTTTAAATAGGTTTAGGAAGATGAATCTTGACAGAAATCTGACTGGAAACATCAGAATGAACACTGGCCCAAAAATGGGCTTGGGGACCAGGTCGACTGCCCAATCGACCTGGTCTGGGGGGTCGACTCCCCAGTCGACCTGGGTCTGGGCGGGAAATTTCCCGCCCAGTCTGTTCTGCGTTTGAAATTCGAATTTTGAATTCGAATTCGAGCTGTTTTGAACTCTGAATATTTCTGAAACTTCGGAGGGTCATATCTCCCTGATACGGACTCCGATTCTTGCAAACTCAGACTCGTTTTCAAGCAGAATTTCGAGACGAACGCAATGGCGCAACCCGTTTCCTTTGATTCTTATTTTAAAAATTAATTATCCTCTGATTTGTTACTTATACGTTCAAAGAAAATACGGGGTGTTACAAGTATATGCGGAATTATTCTGATAATCGGTAAGAGAACTACTACAAAATGTATATAGTGGGTCCTTGATAATACATATATCATTGGTTAATTTCCCTGCAAAAATTTATCAGGAAAATACTTCCGAGTATGCTTCTCCCCGAAAATTATATGCCTATTAAATAATATGCATCTTTTGCCTAGTTCCAAGGCAATCACTTACGTTATCTGTCACCAGTGTAAAATATATTACATTTTATAACTTGCTTTCAGTTCTAAGGTAGTTCACATCGTATTACCAGCTACCTGTCACTAGTATAAAATGCATTATATTTTGTTCCCTGTTACCTTGTAACGAGTTCACCTGTTTATATTTTCACATTTACCTGTTCTACAATTAAACAATACAAATTATATCTACACAAAAGCAGTTTCAATCAATTACAGTGACAATTCTATAAGGGTTTGGCAGTTTATGGTTTTAGGTTATCATTTTTCAGGTTTATTCAAAACTATTTTCAAGTAATAAGAGATAATTTGTGGGTGTATATTTTTTGATTTTAAGCAATCCAAGTTCGCTACAATAATATATAGTTCAGTTTTGTTTTGCAATGGTTTAAGTTCATTTCAATTTACGTTAATGGACTTTTGATTTTTCAGTCTCCATTTTTAGTTTAATTCCAATAAAGGCTAATTTGGAATAAAAATAAAAATAAACAATTCCAGATTTACATTTGTTTGGAAGATTAAATTTGTTTACTATTTTGAGGAACAGAGTATTGATTTTAGATTTTAGTTTTATCAAATCACTATATTAGTTGCTTCCACTACCTACATTTATTTTTGCAATCATGTTTTATTCAATATATGGTAGCCAAAAAGTAATTCTATACAGTGAATTTGACTTATTCATCGTTATTGTTCTGATATATCTATCTTCTCTGTTCAAAGATTTGGAAATAACATGAAGTAACATAACCTTACAAACATGCAATCCAACTGCTATTTCGGCTTATTTTCAGGGCCGTCCCAATGACATTTAGTGCCCTATATGAGCTTCGTTTTTTTTCCAATATTTTGCTCTATTTTTTAAGAATAGTCTACAGAATTCATTAAGCAACCCAATCACTTAAAAATCCTTTTACCCCTCAAGAAGACCTCAAAAATATATATTAAAATTTCAATAGATTTTGCTGTTTTCTATAGTTGAATTAAATAACATTTCAACAAATCCCAGAATTTCTCAGTAAAGCTTAAACTGCTCATACTGCTCAACTAAATTATTCATTCATGAAAAAAAAAAACTAAATGAACTAAATTTCTGACAGCAAATATATTTAAATTATTACAACAACCATGTTGAATGAAATTTACCGGAACCATATTCATAACAACAATTAAATACATACACCACAATAGAAAACCATACATTTAATAACAACAATCATATTAAAATTCTTAAAAATAAAATTAATTTAAAACTTACGTTACAATTAAGACTAGCTGAAGCAATTGAGGCAGAGACACAGCAAATGTCAACATCGTCAACCCAATGCAGTTGGCAGAGAAACAACAAACAGAAATTAGGGCAAAATTAGGGCTACAATCATCTGACATCTCGTTGCACGCGCGACAACCGAGAGAAGGCACGGCCTTCTTTCGTGGTGGCGCACGAGAGGTTCTGTTAATTGGAACATGGCCTTCCTCTTTCATTGTTTGTAAATCAGGCAGAGGATTTTTTTCCTTTCTGTTGCCCCTCGCGTCCTCGTTGCCCTAGGCAATAGTCTCAGTTGCCTATGCCATCGGCCGGGACTGCTTATTTTGCAAAGTCATAAATTGTTGCACCATTCCTTTTATTTCTATAAAATGTATACAAAATCAGTCATTAACCTCTCATTTGTTAACCATTCCTTTTATTTTTGTAAATTCTATGCAAAGTCATGAATTGTTGCACCATTCCTTTTATTTTGCAATTGGGTTCTGATGGGATGAGTTATGGTTTTGGGTGGCTAATGATTAAAAAATTGTTTCCAGTGTTGCGTGATTGACTGTGATAGGAAGAGGTTGCTAGTTTTGTGGATGTGTTTTGTTTCTGGCGATGGGTTTGTTGAAAACCAAAATGAACAAGTGCCAAGTGCTGGAAAACTCTTAAATTTTCAATATCCGGGGATAGATGAAGAAAGTGAGGAGTCATCGAAAGCTTCAATAGTTATGGAGGTTGTGCTGCTAGTGGTAGTGGATATATTAGTAAATGAAGTGAGGTGTCGTGTACAATGGAGTCGGGGTTTGAAAAAAGAGGAAGGCTGAGAAGGTAGGGTGTGTGTGTGCCCCCCCTCTCTCTCTCTCTCTCTCTCTCTCTCTCTCTATATATATATATATATATATATATTGGCTTTTTGGCATTATGTTTTAATTAAGTGGAGGAGAGGGTGACAAGTTTGCTGATAAAGGTGGGGTTCGTAATAGGATTGTTGAAAGGGTTGGCTTGAAATGAAGGTGGAGAATTGGTAAGGTTGTGCACATGCACGTCCACAAGCTGGATGGTCTGGCAGGCTTTGACATTGGAGGATCCTTGATGACATTTAAGATGGAATCATCATTTTGATCATTGTCTTCATTGAGTTTGAATGGAGCTGAGCTGAGGTTTGGGCTTCACCTGTTTCATGGGCAAGAGTAGTATGCTCTTTATTGGAAGTATCATTTGCCACTAAACCACATTCACAAAGATAGGCAGTTTTAACATTAGCCACTGTTCCATTTTGCACTGTGTCAGGTTTAAAGTGCTCTAATTTGTTTTCCAGCACTTGTTCATTTTGGTTTTTAACACGTTAGGAAGTTTGATCATTGCACTGAAACGTATGCTCTTTATTAGAAGTATGAATGTGTGTTTATATGTGTAGTTATTATTTAGGTTTATGAATGTGGTTCAGTATGCTTTTCTATTGCTCTTTATTGAAACTGCATTTTCATATGTATACTCTTTATTGGAAGTATGCAGTATAACTAAACCTCGTACAATATAACTAAACCGCATTCATCATGTCTTTGGCCGATGCATCTTTTGTAATTATACATATTTGTATATACTCACTAATATACATATGTTTATGCTTCTTCTTGATAGGTGTTGTATGATTCTTTCGAGGCTGACATATTTGTCAACATTCATGAATATTTTTAGTTTGTATCGTTTTGGTTTCCTAGTCATATGTATTGTTATATTTATGTTTGAATTCATCATGTATGAAATATTATGGATATATATATATATATATTTGTGATTTGGTTTATGACTCCATTTGTGTATTTAGATTAATGTGACAAATATGTTTTTTTTTGAATTGTTATAATATATTATTAGAATTAGAAATTGTAAACTTTGAATGTTATGGCAACAAAATGTTGCAGTAAAATTTTTTATATTGCCTTCTAACTGTGCGATGAAAAGAAATATTGTCGTAGCTTTGTTGTATTATAACATTATGGTAGTGCTATACAAAATATTTTTCAAGGAGTAAGCAGTTTTTATAGCAACAAAACGATGTTGTAGTAAATAATAGTGCATTTTCCATAGCATGTTTAGATATCATAAAAGCTTTCCATAGCATGTTTAGATGCGTCATAAAAACTTTTCATTGCATGCTTCACAAGCTATAGAAAAGAAGTTGCACCAATATGGCCTGTTTAAGATAGCAACAAAAGTAGATTTTCTATTGCAAGTTTGACACGCTATGGTATCTATCAGACTTTTCACAACTTGTTGATCTATGACGATTATAGAATCGTTATAGAAAGTTTTTATAGCGGTTTTTACACGCTATAAAAAGGCTTTTTTCTTGTAGTGTCCGAAAAAGGTAGTTACTTAAGTTAATACTAGTTATTCTATTTTGTTCCGCTGTGAGTTTCCTTTTACCATACTTTGATTATGCTCATGCTCATGCTCATTTATTATATGTACCAAATATACACACTCAATGCTTGGATGTGTTCAAGTTTTGATTTTTGTCGAAATTTGAGTACAGAAAAGTGTGGGGTGTTACATTTGGTATCAGAGCTTAGGTTAAATGATTAGAGGAATTAGTTAAATTAGGAATCGTGAGTGAATGTATTTCGATTTCCTTTTCTGCTTTTCTTCATCTTTCTTATTCGACTTTAATTTAGTTCGACAATGAAATTAGTTGTAGGCGCAATCATATAAAATGGGCTTTGAGCAACTTAGAGTTAAAATATGTTGAGTTTGGGTTTCTAGCCAATTCTGTCTTACTCCACAGTACGTTGGCAATCTCATCGTAAAGACCATGAGGACGACATATGGTGGATTCCATTAATTCGAGTTTGGAAACTGGAATAACATACATATTAGTATAAAAAACTAGCTACAACCGAGATAGTCATAAATTCCTGGTTTGGTTTTGTTGCTAGTTCCAGTTAAGACCATTACTCGATCCAAAGCCAGAAAAAATTCCACATTAATATGTCGTATCCATTTTGGAAATATGATTACGTGATGTATCCATTTGCTACTTCATTAAAATTCTGAACCTACCTTTGTTGAGACATTCAATTGAGTTCTTGGCCTTGTATTCGAGGAAATTTATTTTTAAAACTATTTGAAAAATAAAAATGGATTTCAATGGTTTTGAAATAAAGTTTCGGAAAATAGTTTATGAAGATATGGTTTTAAATTCTTAATTTATTCGTACTTCAAAATTTTTGGAGCCATTCGGTAATTTTAATAAATATGGTCTGATTGGTAGGAAAGAAGGAATTAAAAATAACAAGAAATACACCACCAAAACTCAAAAATAATAAATATCCATTCCTTATGATTTTTAGTATCCATCTTCCTATATATATATATTGGATTAAAAATTTCAAAATTAATCTTAATTGTTTTAAGCTCCAATATTTTTGAACACGAAAGGTTTTTCCAGTATGAAATATAAACTAGATATAATAATAATAATAAAATGGATTTGTAAATACAAAACTGTTAGTTTATAAATAAATTCCATTTTTGGAGAAGTTTTAAATCTTTCTTCGAAAAGGCTAAGGAAAATCCTTTATCTTGATTATTAAGGTATTTGAGTTTGAGTCGTTTAGTTTATTGTCGGCCAGTAAGGGGAAAATCCATTTTAGAATTTTTATTCAGGATTTCTAGCTGATTTCATGTTCTGAGTTCGTTCGTTTCGGTGGTCAAAAATCTTTTAAAGGCAGGGAAAAGGCGTTGGAAAATTAAACGTCTTGACTAAGACAAGTGGTGGGAGTCGATACGAGAAATTGGTTGGGAGTAGAAGTTGTTTCGACGTAAATAGAAATTTTAAATTTTAATTTATATAATTTAAACGGGCCTCGGGCCGACGTTTAAAACCGCGCCCACTATAAGGAAAGCGGTCGACCGACGTTCGACCACCCTCTAACAGTCAGGTCGACCGGAATGCCACAGGCGGGCATGGTTGACCCGACCCTTATTCGGCTGAACGATGTATATATACATCGTTCAGCCGACCCTTTCCCCCCACCCCCATTTTCACTAAAAAAATCCAAACCCTCTACCTTCCCAAGCTCCAGTCTGATCAATCCTCACTCTGTTTCTCCCCTAATTACCAGCAAAATCCTACTTGTGCAAATCTCTACCCAAGTATACTCTGTATTTGCATTTTCTCTGACCCTTTTCACCATTTCCTCCATGACACCTCGCAACCAACACGTCGGTCTCACGCCTCAGGAAGCTGCTTGGTTAGATCACGATGAGGCGAAGATTTAGCAGTACTTATCCATGGCCAGCTATGAGTACTATTTTGGTTGACCGGTGAAGTTCGCTGACTTCGCCGCATTTGGTTTGGAGGAGCTTTTTGTAGCTGCAGGCCTAGCACTGATCCTGCACTTCGACACTTTTGAGCGCGACTTGTTTTCGTGTTGTGTTCGTCTGTTCGATGCCTAAATGGATGCCGACATCGATGACGAATCCTGAGTCATCAGATCTGAGGTCATGGGCACCCACATCGATTTCACTAACGTTGACTTGGCTCAGATTTTGGGAATCTCGGCAGAGGGAGTCGAGCTTGATGATATTAAGATGGAGGACCCTCAGATCATTCAGCGTATCTTTGTTGGAGAGCCTGGAGCCTGGACCACCGCCAATCTGCGCCCGGTATCCCATGTAGTTGTGTGCATCATATAGCACAACATTATCCCGAAGACGGTAAGCTTGGAGCAGATCTATCCTTCTGTTCTTCGCGCCACCTATGTTATCCTTAGCGGCATATCCATTAATTGGGCGTGCGTGCTTATGATCTATCTTTATGAGCCCTTCATTGGCACCTCGTAGAGCAATTTTCCATATAGCCATCTTCTCAACCGTGTCTTCTGACACTTTTAGGTAAGACTTTCTAGAGAGACGTTAGTGAGGAAGGCGTTGACCGCCATCAGTCGGACCACTCTCCGGAAGATGGCATTCAGCTGCCAAATGCTCCTGCCCCTGCACCACCCGCCCAAGCTCAGCAGACTCAGCAGCCACAGCAGCCCGGTCATGAGAGCCTAGAGATCACTGCTATCCATGCTATGCAGGCTGATCTCCAAGAGGTTCGTGACGAGCAACGCCGACAGGCGCAAAAGATTAGTTGCATCTCCGCTATACTATGTTCCTGGCGCGGACGTGGTAATGGATCGGGCTATAGCCGCGGAGGTAGACCAGCCTACAGTAGGTAGTGTTAATTGTCGCCGTTATTGTTAGAACATGCCTTGTGCATGTTGTTTCTTGTATCGTGTGTTTCCATTTTCAGCATATTTATTTTTCTTTGATGTAGTGTTGTGTTTGTAATTGCTAGTAATAAAAATTCGTGCGACTTTAGTAATAAGTTCTCTATGTTGAAAAAAAAATGTTTTGTCATTCACGCACGATTAATTGAATGAAATCTCGTTATTTACTAGCATTGGTCCTAGATTTGGAAAGAATAAAATTCTATACTGGATAAATTTTGGTAAAGGAATGGTTTTACGTCATGGGTATATAAATAAATAAACGTTCCTTGTAAAGCTAAAAATTATTTTGGTCTTTTGTTGTGATTTCAATTTTCGCATTTTTGGCACGACTGACTTCTCTTTGCTAACATGTAACTTGAATCGTTAAGGTTTCTGTAAAATACATTTTTGGAAATTGTTGTTAAAAAAAACATTTTTATCATTTTCT